>WEKY01056708.1:0-47437 GCA_013390045.1 Picathartes gymnocephalus | reverse complement strand
AAAAAAAAAAAAATCCCTTCACATTGTGGTCTCCACTGTGTTTGTTAAGAGCAGTTCCAATACTACTCTATTTAATACACTCTTTCTTTGCAGTCCTACTCTGTTGAACTCTGCTACATAAATATGGGCAGTAATGCACAGCCCTCCCACAGACACACTTGAAGGTCCTGAATAACTCACCACTAGCAGGGATCTTTGCACCACACTGCTCTTGTTGTGCAGTTCTTCCTGTTTAACGTGGGAAAACACTCTTTATTTGTGGGGAAGGTCAGTGCTACCATTACAGGGATGAATTGATCTGTGTCTTCTTGTAAATGCAGCATGAACATCTGGGAAAGAAAACATCTACAACTGGCGCATGCTTACAAGTACTCAAGTGTTGTGATTGCTAACTGGCTTCTCAAGCGCTGCAATTCTTCAGTGAAGTCGATAAATGGTAGAGGAGTATCAACACACTTAATTCTGCGCTTATGTCTCCAGCCTTCTCGTGTGCATCCTGAAATGGTGCCGGAAGAAGTCTGGACCCCTTTGCTAATGCATTCAATCTCTCCCTCCCTTTTTATCTAAAAGCATCTTTGACTGCATTTCTATTTTCATTTCTGCCTTTCTGGGCCAGAATTGAACACCCTGGGAAGTAGAGAAGAAAAACCTGAATTCCACTTAATCCTGTAAAAGTTCAACAGGCTCCACTGCAGCCAGGGGGATGTGGTGTTGTGCCTCTGAGGAAAAATACTTACTCAGATCTCCTCTAAACCCTTTTCCTTCCTCATGAGATACTGTTTCCCCTCTACTGTCCCACAGATCCAGATACGTGGTATTTCCAGAGGAAGCATGCACTGATAATGACCACCTTCCCTTTTTAGTTTAAACTGGACCATCTGTTCTCAAATGAGATGTTGAAGCACATGAACTTGTATCTTCAATTTTAAACTGGAATGGAACTGCTTATTATACATGCATCTTCTTAAAAGAGACAGATTTTCATCAAATTATCAACACTGAGGCCAAACTGTGAAGTTTTTTCAGAGAGAGGAAAGAGTTGTGGGGTGTTTTTGCTTTCCATTAATATGCGGGGATAGAGCTGATAGGCGAAAAAAGATAGCAGATTTAAAGGACATTTGCTAGTGCCTGTGCCAGATGCTGATAGCTATATATAGCCACTCAAAGGAGAGTGACTGCAGAGAGTATCTTATCCAGGCAAATAGGAATTTGCCTGAGTAAGATCAGGGCAAAAATAAAAATTAAAACCAAACAAAACAAAACAAAACAAAACAAAAAATACAACCGCAAACTCAACCTTTAATCCATGGTGCATTATTTCTGCTGCAGAAAAAGTTGTGTAAGTACTCCATGAAGTGAATAAGAAAGACCATGTCCTCATGATGACCTTGACTACATTTCACATAAATGTGTTTCCAAATTTAACAAAACCAAATCTTTCTTTTTTGCTATTAGGCTGATAGTCATTCTTGAATGCAACCTCTATTTCTTTGCTCTTCTATTTCTTTCCATAACCCTTAAGAGAAGTGAGCAAAGGACAACAGATAAGGCTTCTTCAATGTAATAAAAAAACAGCATGCAGCCTATAAGATGAAATTCAAAAACAGAACTTGGATATAAAGAACATGATTTGCCATCCTAGGTTTTTCATATTGTTTCATTCAAGAACATTTTAGAAAAGAGAGGCACTTGATTTCCCTGCCGCTTTTCCTCTATACCCTGGTATCAAATTTTTCTTCCCTTTTATCCAATACAGTGGGTTTTTACCTTCAGCAATATAATTTCTAAGTAGTTCAAAATGTGAAACAGCAGTACTTGAGATGACGAGCTATCATTTCTACAGAGCAGTATGATAACTTTGCAATGATCAGGAGGTTGGGTATGGATTCTAATTAACACTGATGAACCTGGCTACTAAAGATTAAATTCCCAAATGAGTAAATCCTACCTTTCTACACATAGGTCTATCCAAATCATTCTCATTAAAACAATTAAAAAAATTTATAAGCTTCAGTCTGTGTCAAGGTGTTGAAGGCTTTCCAAAACTGATTAAAAATATAAAATGAGGTATTGAACTGCATTAAAAATCAACCTTTTTCATGTATTGAAAAGTAATGGTCTATAATTTGTATTCAAGAGATCTTATTTCCAGTGAATAATAACTGTACTGCCGCCAACTCTGTGCCCTGTTTCTCCAAAACCTCATGGGATGTACAGAAGAGGGTTTTGTTTCCTGCTGATGATACACACATAATTTGTGTGACACTGCTTCTTATTTTCCAGTCCTTACATGGAAGCTTAACTTTGTTTCATTATGTGTTTATTTTTCCACTGATGGTTCTTTCAAACTGGTAAACACAAATGGAAGTGCACAGGTATCATGGAATGGTTTGATTTTGAAAGGACATTAAAGATAATCTAAGTTCAACCCCACTACCATGGGCAGGGACACCTTCCACTAGACCACATTGCTCAAAGCCTCATCCAGCCTGGCCTTGAACCCTTCCAGAGATGGGGCATCCACAGCTTCTCTGGGTAACCCTTTCTAGTATTTGACCACCCTCAGGGTAAAGAATTTCTTCCAAGTATATAATCTAAACCTACCATCTTTCACCTTCAAGTCATTACCTCTTGTCCTATCGCTACATGCCCTTGTAGAAAGTCCCTCCCCAGCTTTCTTGTCAGCTCCCTTTAGGTCCTGGAAGGTGCCCTAAGGTCTCACTGGAGTCTTCTCCAGGCTGAACAACCCCAGCTCTCTCAGCCTGTCTTCATAGGAGAGGTGCTCCAGCCCTCTGATTAGCTCAGCTCAGCTCACTGTCCCTCCTCCAGACTTGCTCCAGAACTGGTATTAGATAAACTGATATGACTCTGGCAAGGGGAAATACCAGCTCCTGAGTAAGGGGATGGATAAACTCAGCAACAATACAGGCTGGGTGCCAACTGGCTGGACATGAGCTCTTCAAAGAAGAGCTTGAGGGTTCTGGTGGACAACAAGCTGACCAGGAGCCAGGAAGGCCTCACAATGCTGCCTACACAATCCCTAGAGCACAGTGACTGCCCTACCTAGCCCATCTTTTATTTTAGCAGACATAGAGCCTCATTTCACTTCTAGCACTTCAGATACCCTACCCCAAGGCCTCTGTCCCTCTCCTTCTTTCCTGGCTGCTCTTAAGCAGCTTTCTGCCACTCTCATTTCTGTTTCCATGTCGCTTCCAGGCACCACTGCAGCCTACTTGCCAGCCTGCTTTCCCTCACAGTCATCCTGTATGACATCTCTACTCTTCCCACAGCCACTAGGGACATTAGGTCTTTCCTGGCCAACACCTTTGGCCTCACTCTGAACAACAAGAGGTCTCATTTTGCCTGCAAACATTCACAGGACCATGGCAGCTTTTGTGCTGCAAGCAGCTTGAAACTTCTGGCCCTAAGAGGGGATGGCAAACATTTGACGTAAAGGAGAAAATTTATGAGTTTAATAGCAGAAATTTTAGAAAAGGATGGGAATTCTTACACAACTCTACTAGAAGACTTATGATACAAATAATAGGAATGGAAAAACATTTTGAAATTAAAAGAAGTCCAGCTGAAAATCAAAGGGCGGGTGGATTAGGCAACGCTGAATAAAAAACTTTCAGGCTCAGTCAATATTTCTCCCTGTAGCAATACCAGTGGGTTACAAGTTTCAGCTTGTGCCACTTGGGGTGGAAAAAGTTAGAACAAAGAAAATATCAGGATAAATGAAAAAAAGCTGGTCCATTGTCTTTCACTGATTTTTCAGATCTAAACATTGTCTTTCACTAGCTCCATTTTCAAACCTCAGCACCTATAGTACCTACTATTTTTCTTCTTAGAAATTTGCCCATCATTTTTCATAATAATCTTTTTTAAACCACCAGACACTGCTTTTGGTCCACCTCCTTCAACTTCAGTTAAATGTTTATATTCTGTTATCAAATACTGTTTCATTAATACTGCATCACATAAAATCTGTGAGAAATTGGTGAATATTCTACTAGGTAACCTGCAGTCCAGTCTGTCCTACTATAGTCTACACTGCCATCAGTATCTAAACAAGTTAAAGTGATCTCAGCTATGTCTCCTCATCTAGAAACTGCAGTATAAACTTATGCAGCAGCATGGATTACATACACCAAATTAAATCTTTCTTCATGGAGGTAGACAAATTTGGAATGCAAATGGTAAATCCTGAATTTCAGACAAACAAATGATTGCCTATCAGAACTCCTTTCCAAACTAGTCCTTAGAGTATTGCATACACGTAAAGGGGAGAAATTTGAAAGTCAGATAATTGCCACAGGCATCTTTAATTCTATCAACACTTCCCACTTGCAGATAGAAGCACAAGTCTGAAAGAGGTAATAATAGCTAAATGGATATTAGTATCTGCCATTACCTGATCTATCTGCACAATTACAGCAGTTTGTGAATGCTAAGTTTGCTTACAAGATTTGGCTTAAGAGCCTAAAACAACTCTTTTTCAGGAATAACGTATCACCTACATGTTGTTGAACTGATGGAACTTTCACTTAGAGAAAAATCACAGAAGTAATTGCTTCCAGAGAGATTTCTTTCCCAAACCAAACCCAAAGGGAATAAAAGACTCAACTCCATTTCTGAAAAGCAGACATTAAGAGGCTAGAGAACTCCACCAAAAATTAGATTTTTCCTCTCCTTTAACAATGCCAGAAACAAATTTTTAAGACTTAAAACTTCTCAAGATTTGACACCACAGCTTGTCAAAAAAGAGTAAACAATCACTGCCTCTTCTCTGAGAAAGTCACAGTGAATCAATCAAATAGACTCCTATAGTCCTATAAATACTATAAATTGTTGAAGTCATGGGAGATCTATCAATTTGCACAAGAGGATGATGTGACCATCTTTGTATTGGCATACTGGCCTTTGAATACACCCCTTAAAAAGAATTCACCCTTTATTCTGTCAAAACTAATCACTTCCTTCCCATCAAAAAAGTCCAAAAAATGGACAATCACAATCAAGGTGGCAAAGTGTCCTCCTCGCATAAAAGGAATGTGAAATAAATTAATATACAGTAAGTCCAAGCAGACATATTTTATATCTATTGCTGATAAATAAATGTTGTCTAAAAGCTTTTTCAGAGATGTTCTCATACGTGTAGCATGGCCAGGTGTATTGGGTCAACGCAGTACGCCAGGTTTCTACAGACAGAAATTCTTTAAGAAAACCTCAGTCTTCTCAGAAATTGGCTTGAAACACAAACAGATACTATAAACTAAAAGGAGAGTCTCATTGCTGTATTCTCATCTATTCCACAGATTTCATATTGTGTAAGTAATTTATTTAGACTGTGAAACTACTTTGACATTGAGGATGGCAAAACTATTTCTGGTCACATGCACTTCATTTAATCTTTGCCAAAGAGAAAGAAATCAATGAAATATGAACACTAAGAAGCAATACACCTGCCAAGAAAAAAAGAATTCCAGACTTCATAGATGAGCACTCAGGAAAGAGTCAGTGAAATAATATATACTACTAGAAAATGTGCCATTGTAGGAAATGTTTTGGTCCTGAAGACAATGAGCATTTTGCTGTTGAGATATCGTTAAATTACTGTGAGTCTGCTATTTGCAATATACTATGCCACTGTTACCAAAAAAATTTAACATGCAAACCAAAATGTTAGAAATAAGTAAAGAGGCAGGTGCAATAAGGCATCATCCATCCATCTGTGGGGGTATGTCATAAGAAGTATAAAAACACTTACTTCTTCTTGCTTAGGAACGCTGAACTTGGTGATCTTTGACTTGGTCCTGGCCGAATCAGGCTTGCTGGAAGGCACTCCCCGATATGACTTGGTCGTCTCTGCAGGTAACTTCAGCTTTGGAGACTCATCAGGGGCCTGGTCTTGACCATCCATTGGCCTTACATAAGCTGTTGGCTTCTGCTGGCCCAGACTGGGCTTTGAAGCAAGAGAGGGTGGGAAGTTTTGGACGCAGTGCCCCCCTCCGTGCTTTGCTGGCCTCTCTTGGACTTGAGTTCCTCCTTCTGAGCTACAACTAAGCTTCGNAAGCTTCGCTGGCTGCTGCACTCTATTGATGTTGTCTCCTAATGGGGCCCTCAGCGAGCTTTGCTGGGTAGTATTGGAGGAGGAGGAGGAGGAAGAGGAGCTGGAGGAGGAGGAGGAGCAGGAAGAGGAGGAGGAAGAGGAGGAGGTGGGACTCGATGCATAGCGTTTCAGTTTCTCCAAACTGGATTTTTGGTTCGCCAGTTTGAAGTCACCCTTGTGTGACTCCAGCGACCGGTGTCCGTGTTTGCTTGCCCTCTGCTGGCCATCTGGAGTGGCATTATGCCCAGCCTTCTGCCAGCCCATCGTGGTACTTTTGCTCTGCTGGGCAGCTAGGGATGTTGGTGTGGAAGAAGTAGTGCTGGAAATGGGAGGAGGAGGTGGTGGTCTTGAGTCTGCGATAAAATGTTCATCAGGCTTGGGGAGAGAAGTCTGAGGAGCCCCAGGTTTTGGAACCCCAACAAGATGGCTCTGGTTTGACCGGTCAGTTAACAAGTCTTTCATTTCATCATAGTTGCCCAACGTATTCTGGATGCGATTGGAAAGCTCATCCCCCTTGTTAGTCTGCAAAACAAAAATCGAGTGTTCTGCTACAGTCAACATAAGAAAAACAAAATTCCCTGCATGCTTCTGCTGAAATCCTTACTGAAGTAAGGCTGCCTTATTCAGCAGCAGCGTTGAGGGATGAAATCGAAAATCCTTATTGTCTCTGAAGACACTTGTCAACATCTTAAATCTACCCTGAACTGGAAAAGCTATAAAGGGCCTTAGAGTATATAAAAAAAGAAATCTATCACTGATATCATGCTGTAGTTAAAGTATATTACCTGGAAACTGGAAAATTTATTATTGCAACTGCACAGAATGGTTTGGATTAAATCTGACCATGATAAAACTTCTCCTGTAGCTCAATGCAAGCCCTCCTTCAGTCATGAATGAAAACACTGCATTCCCAATTTCTTTCTCTGCCTGCCTAAGTTTTCATAACCATCTGGGAAGTCACACAATATCCCATGCAAGCACTGAATGAATTTGTCAGTCTAAGCCAGTCAAATGCTCTGAGGTGACTTGAAAACAGCTTGTGGGAAATGGGAAAAGTACAGATTATGTCCCGTCTTCGAAAATGCTCTGACAGGGTGCTCATTCCAGGGCACTCTCCTCTTGTTAAAAAAAAAAAAAAAAAGTGAACAGAACCCTCGCCAAATTCTTCACATTTCTCTGTGCTTGCTGTGCTTAGCAGGGGGAATACAGCCACCCTCCTCCTCTTTAATTATTGTCTTAAAAATGATCCATTTACTTCCTGACTGAAAAGGCAGAAGCTTCACAAAGAAATAAAGCAAGCAAATAAAACATACTGGAAAAGATTGAAAATTCTTGCTTTAAAAAGCCACTGTAAGCAAAAGGGTGTATCATCAGCATTTTTACATTAGAGATTTTTTGAACCCTGCCAAGATTCAGGCGTGTGATGTCCTTTGCTTTACATATTCAGAGGAAGACAGTAATGAGGCAGTGGAGTTCTCCTTTCTATCTTACAGACATGGAGTCTGAATGGGAAAACTCCTATTGGCTTCAGAAGGCCAAGCCTTCATCTCAAGACTCTCTGTTTTAGAGGAAAACAGAAGGAAGGAGAAAGAAGGGAGTAAAGGAAGTGGAGAAGATCCTCTTAAAGTTACATTTAAAAACACAAAAGATGTAGTAACCACGTCAGTTACTGTGGAAAACTGGGGCATATAAGGGAAGGTATTTAAGGGAAATCCTCCAGTTTGCCATCTTTTTCCTTTTAGGATTTCCTAGTAGAAAACCTGAACCCAGGCAAAAATGCACATTAAATGAGTGCTGTGATTGCCACATGCAAACTTTTAGAGGACTACAGTGGAACCATTCTTATATCTAACAGTAAAAGCAATCCTGTTTTCTTAAAACGTTTCCCCTCAAATTTCAAGGACACTACCTTGTACCTGTAAAATAAATTACACCTAGCTTTCTGATATGGTTTTTTTTTACTATACTAACAGACCTGAATATATATATATCAGTAATATATACTGAAGGGGGGTAGGAAGGGAAGAACATGAAAGTCTTGCACCTAAAACATTGCACTGGAAACTTGGAGTAAGATGGCTCAAGGCTCAACCACTACAGCCTGATCTTCCCTCTGCACATGAGGCTGTTACTGCCACAAAGGTAATATCCTGCTATGGAAAAAAATTGGAAGCACTGACTCACAGATAGCAAGCCACTTTAAAAAAGGGTGTTCCCTCACGTCACAGGAATCACATCAATGTTCTAAAGAAGAGGAAACTATTAATGAGGCTAATGATGTGGGAAGCATCACATACATCTGAAAAGAAAGAAGGCTGGAGATACACTCACGTGTCTCCTGAAGTCAGTGAAATAACTTCTATACTTGGGCATCTCCTTGACCAGCAGAATTGTGTTCCAGAACGCATAGAAAATTTTCCTTTTACCCAGTGCATCTCTTTATGCTTCACTGGATCCTCCACCTTGTGTAGATACCTGGTAGAGAATTATTTTTTTCAGCTTCCGTCTATGGCAGGAAATCTGCCGTTGGGCCTGTACTCATTATGATTCAGCCAGAGTGTGTATGAGGCTTCTTTTGTTGCCAGGAGCATGGCAACAATGACCACCAAATGGAATGGGGCCCTGACACCCACAAGTCTCCCACAGCACGGACATCTTGTGAGGACAGCTGTCCACCTGTCTGCCTCTAGCTCCATGAATGTGAACAAATTTGTGTGCAGGTTTTGCCCCTAAGAAATCCAACTTCCCTAAAAGAAGGTCTATGTTTTCTGATTGCTGCTGTGTGGATGGAAAGGAAATAAAAGCCTAATTGCAGATTATCTGTAGACTATCAGTAGCTCAGAGAAGTCATTGGGTTGTCTTCTATATGGATGTGATGTGAATGTCACATACAGACATCTTGTATTGACAGATCCCAGATAACCACAAGAATAATTTCAGCAAACTGGTGTCACGGCATACACTGACAACTGGTCTCTGCTGTTTATTCCTTCAGGATAGACTGGGGACAACTTCAGGTGAGATTTTGTGTTGAGCTGATCTCATACAGGAAAGTTCACCTACATCCTCTTGGGAACATGATGGGATCTGAGGTAACTTGTTATGAGCTTTAGTTTGTCCTATTATTTTCTTTGAAATATTGCTGGCCTTATTTAAGCATTCCCACAGGGAAAACATGGCCACAAAATGTGCAAGTAGGAAAAGCATTCTGTGCAAACATGTCTAAATTACAGTGCTCTGATATTCTTCTGCAATGCAAGACAAATCCAAGCATTTGAAGATGGCAACATATAACACTTCTAAAAATAAACCTGATGGCTGCATGGAAGGCCATAGAATTTTTTTCTCCACTAAAAATACTTACATAGTTAATGGGGAAAGGTATTCTGTCCAGAAAATATCCAGAACTAATATCCTACTTTTTCACCCCCCTGTAAAAGAGATTTTATGTAAAAGATACTGAATTTCCTGTAATCCTCCATAGAGGGTTGCTATGGATACTTTGAACAGGATAAGGGACAACCTGAAGAGTCGGATTTTTGAGAAAATTCAGTGTTACAGTGGTAGTGATACATGTCAAGGTGAGAGAGGACATAAGATTTAAGAGATTTCCAGTCTGCCTTTGATTTTCAGATATGGTCTTCTGAATGGTATATCCTTTGGCTTTAGCTCCTGTTTCTCAAGCTGTGCAGAGGAATACTGAATTCAATGAGAGCTTGCAGTGAATGTCTGCCATAACTTCATTCCCCTCTGGAAACACCTAAAAGGTGAACATGATCTTTAAAGGGAGTACAAGTGGGTTTCAGTTTTGCTTTTGCAGAAAGGTTTCCTCTTTTGCAGTTAGGCTTTCCCCATAGTAAGATCAAAATGCCAAAGGCACAGCTCTTTCCCCCAACACTGAAGGTTGACAACTGCTTGGATGAGTTCAGAGAGCCCAGTGCTCCACTGCAGGTGTACACATGACATTCAGAGTACGCCACTGATAAAAGTTTTGATGTCCAATACTATTGGAATGACTGGTCACCCCAAGCAACTCTGTCACACCAACATAGCTGTGAGTTATACTACTGTCCTGGGCTTTGCCTTTCCCCATATTTCCTTGACAAAGTTAGCTGTAGGATGTATTTCCACAGCACCGTCTTTAAATGTTTGTTCAAAATAGGGACGTAGCACTTAAAGATAAGAAGCAGGAATGGAGCCACTATTCTGATCACCCCATAGGATTATCCACTCAGTATCCTCTCTGCATCTAGAGATGGCAATGATTTTTCATCCACTCCTATCAAAGCTGATGGAATTATACTGTGGTTGCACAGAGGTCCCTTCTGACATCCTAAGACAGAAACTACTGCTGTGTCCGTGGCGTATCACATCGGTGTCATGGCAGTCAGTACATTGGCACAGAAGTAATAATCAAAGTGAACAAAATATTCCAACAATACCACTTTTATAAGTGATTTGAACTTCAGTATTACCAACTTGAGGCACCACAGACAAAATAGCACCAGGGACCCAGCAAAAGGGCAGGTCCTTTTCGTGTGTGGTCTATTTGACTGGACCAAATGGAAAATCATTAAGTCTTTACTGCAGCACAGTCCTCAAAAAATGGCAAGACACAGCTGACTTATGCTTTGCAGGCTTTCTTCCATGGATTAGCCCTTGACTGGTCTCACGGTAGACATTTTCAAGTAGGTCATTGAGGAGTTCAAGACATTTGACATGGTTTCTAAATGCCTTTGTAATGAATCTGAAATCCAGGCAGCTGGAGGTCAGCTTCAAGGCAGACAGAGCTGTGTTGCATCAAGGGACATGGTTTGAAAGTGGTAGATCTTTCTTTTTTATTAGAGACTAAATACCAGCAACAATCTGGAAGAAGAGCAAGCTAAAAGCTGACCCTGGAGCACAAGAATTAAAACGCAAGCATGGAAGTCAATGCAGAAGCCAGGTGCCAGGTCCCAAATAAGTCTCCTGGAAAGAGGCACTAAAGCACCCTAAGCATCAAGGGCAAGTGATGCTGCATGGAGGGAAAGGCTTCACAATATGGTAGCTGTAACAGCAACTTGGACATTTCTGGAAAGGCACAGCGGAAAATACAAGATGATGATGTTTTGATGCATACAGGCAGTCACTGGTTAAACTGAGGGAGAGGAGCAGCCCCTGTGGGACACTGCTCTCTGGTCCTGTTCACAAGGATTCCATTTTCAAACTTCGGCAGAGTGTAAAAGGCCTTGCTTGACCTTCTAACAGGGAGTGATGAAAGACAGTTGTGCCTCATCAAACTGCTGTTACCATGAGGAATACACAGGGAGCTGAAACTCCTAAGCTACTTTTGCCTTTGGTGAAGGAAAAACATGTATAGCAGACCAATTTTCTTATTATCTTGGTAATGCTTATAGGGAAAAAAAAGATATTTTACATTAACCTTGGCCAGGGCACAATGTTTACAGTATTGCTTGACCTTCACACACTAGTCTTACATAATTGTTTTCTTCTAAGTATTGCAAAAACAGGATACCTTCACCTTCACCTCCTACGTTTAATTCCATCTCAAATATTGCTGGGATATTTCTAGTTTATTTCACTCTTGTGTGCTGCTGAACACTAGAAGAAGCTTTATACACATACATATACATAAATATATACAAAATTCAACTCTCAGTGAATCATACGTGTTCTCCATGAATTTTGGGAAGCTACCAGTTGTGGGAGGGTGATGAAACCTGGACAGTGCCTTCTGCAGGCTACATTTCTGTACTGTGGAATAAATAAACGAAGATTCGCCCAGCTGGGAAGCATCTACCTTGTATGGTTCACTGAAGAGGGAATAGCTCATGTTAAACGTGCCATTGTCCTGCTGGGCCTCCTGATTTCTCCTTTCCCATTCTTTCCTTCGCAGCACATTTCTATCTGGCTCATAGACACTGGAGGAAAAAAAAAAGAGAGAAATAGTTTTTTGTGAGTTAAAAATTAGAGGACAACATAGAAACCAGCGTGCATTTAGAAGTTAAGAACTCTGTTTTGCAGACAGATGGCAAAAATAAGCACAAACGTGAATCAGATGGACGCCAGTTCAAGTAGGGTGGGGAGGTTCAGGTCTCTGGGAATGCTGGTGCTTTCTTCACACAGAGAATAGATAATTAAATTCTTACAGAAAAATAAAAAAGAAATCACATGGCAGAATCTAGTCTGTACAGAACTTCTCTGCTTGAAATGTGACACAGGAAATATCTAAGCAACTTTGACAAAGACTAAAAGTTCTCTTAAGGCAGATGGTAATTACAGCTGTGAGTAAATAGAAATTATGAACATGTTCCCACTTATGACATATCCTTTGAGTGTTGTATGAAAATGCTCCTTTTTTTCACATGGATATGTTTCTGTAGTGATTCTTTCATTAACTAGCTCCCTAAAGAGCTGTTAAAACTATATGCTGTAGTGGTTTCCACAGTTAGGTTGCTTCTTCTGATCTCTGCTAATCAGCCAAGTCGTGAAACTACTACTGAAACAATTCCTCCTTCTGATGGATTTGACACTATCACAACCACAGAACATGAATAAATGAATAGTGGCACAACAATGTACGTATGGCTAGTAGAGTGTAGCCAGAGAGAGAATAAAATCACTGCATTACACAATAGTATTGATTTTTAGAAATTAACAACTTTAGCTCCAATACAGACATTCAGAACAAAAACTAACTTTTTTATTTTCAGAATTCTAGTTTAATACATGACAACATAAATCAGAGAGTCCTTATTCTGAATTTCCACAGAACAACACCTTTCAGGTTTACACGTGTCAGTTGATTATGTTTTATTCTCCTCACAAAGGAAGCCAACATGTCTAACAAAGTTAACATGCTATTTCAGGACAATGTGACAAGTATGCTGATTCCTATTTTGCTTAGCTCAGCTAACGTTTTTCTTCTGGCACTGTAAATCTGTAAAGCAGGAATATATATTAATGTCATGTAAGTGCACCATGTGTTAATAAGATAAACGCTGTCTTGCTAATCAGCTTCCCAGTTAGCAAAACATATGTTGCATTGGCTACCCACGTGATGCTACCTAGTATGCCTCAGGCAAGGCAGTCAAAAGGCCAACAGCTATCTGATTCTAATTCGAGACTTGAGAGAGCTGAAAATACACAGGATATGTTAGATGCTATTAGTATTTAAAAACAATGCCTCAACAGTCACTAACTGAACACAAAATCTTCTGTTTGCTTTTTGATGCTGCTGACTCGAACTGGACTGCAGAGTACCCTTCTGATGGGTCTGAGGGCAGATGCCAGGGGCTGAGCACAGCTCTCAAACGCAGGGGTTCATTGTGAAACACAAGGTTTCAGTATAGCAGGTTGGAGGCAGCCTCCAAACACCACCTTGTTTACAACCACTTACAGGGTGGTTGAGGGTTTTTGGATTTTTATCCCGTATTTTTCAGGAACAATGCATGTTATTCACGCCAACACCCTCTCCTTGAAAAGCAGCATAATGAGGAGGCAGTCATAGGGATGGAGTTTTGGGCATGGAAAATGCCTTCCTCCAGAAAGAAGGGGATGGTGAAGGCCTCCCTATGGGTTCCTGGGAGTGAGATCACCTGCTGCACACGCTGCACATGCTGCTGTTGTCTTTGACTGCTGTGAGAGCAGAGGTTACTACATGGTGCCATTGAGCCTGCTCCCACCAGCTGAGTCAGTTAACAACCACCTGCGTCTAAAGCAGACTTTCTGCCACGGTGAATAGCTGTTGTTAGGTTGGGTTTTCCCAGAGTTTTAAGAGATCAGGTTATAACTTCATCCTCAGCTATGTGTCCCCATCCAGAATCTCCTGACTCTTTGAGATGCTTTGCATTTGTACTCTGCCTGCAGCCAAATAGAGATGGGCAGCTTCCATCAGATTAATTATAATACTGGTTTCTGCCCAATTTCTAGGAAGTAAACAAGTGCAACACTCTTCACTAGGCCTCATACAAATTTAAAAATGCACTGGTGCGATACTCCTAAAGTGGAAGAACATTTTTATCCCTTTATTGGACAGAGAGATATTTGATGAAGACATACAAGTCATCAGGTCTCTGAACCCCATTCTCTAATGAGTTCACTGCTGGCAATGCAATGCACAACCTGCAGTAATTCAGAATGATTATGCAAATGTCAGAACCGTGTGACAATGCTTTATGTGCCATCTATAAGCAGTAAGTTAAGAAGAGCTACAAGTTGAGAGTTGTGTTCATTTGGTAATACCAGATGGCAAAATGTCTAGCATTTGTGAAGCTGCTCCTTATTTGCATGAACATTGCAGCAATCACATTTCTTTGAACGTATGTCACCAAATGTATTTATTTGTTTTGGTTCAAGGAGAATACTGCCAACTGCTATAATTGTCTTTATTGCAAACACTTCAGTTAATGGAAAATGATTCTTTTTAATAGATTTCTTCTTTATTTTTTTTTAATTTGCAATGTCAAACAATCCCAGAGGTACATTCACCTTTTAATTGTTTAACGTGTGTCTTGTTTCAATAGCTAAGCCATGAAGAACAAGCTCATGAAAACCTCATGACTTTTTCCTCATCGGGGCATTGTACATATGTGAGTGATATATGTGTAGCATATATATATGTGTAGCATGCATGCTCAGTTTTGTAAGACTTGGAACCAAAGAACTTGCAAACACTCATCTCTCAAAAGTCGGTGTCATTTATATTTGTTTCATACAGGTCAAATTCCAAAAGGTTGAATTTAAACAGTTTTTAAATGGTATACTGTTATTTTTAAAATGCTGCATCTGTTTCAAATCCATGCTTAAAGGACATGAACCAGAACATGAGCAACAAGTCAAACACTTGCAAAAGTTATATATGAATAAAGGTTGTATTACAGAAATTAAATTATCTCAAATTTGGCACATTGCTTTTTTGATTTATCTCAGCACTAAGATCTGCCAAGACACATACTGGATATACCAATGAATTGTGCCTAAATGCCAGTGTCTCAGGCTCAATGAGCTTTCAGCATACCACCACCACCCCAGTCACAGCACCCTACCTTCTCTGCTTCTTCCAGGATACGTGGAATAATTTCACTCCCAGATACTTGCCAGATCAGATTTCCAGTGGATTGCTACATGTCTCAGAGTAGGTATATTTAATGAATTTTGATCTGTTGTGATACCTTTTGGCAGGTTACCTGGATGGTGCCCAGTCTTTGGCCATGCCCAAGGTGAGCGTGGCTCCCCAGAGAGACCAGCCCATCTCCCCAGAGGAGAGCCCAGGCATGCTGGTTCCTGATGGAAGGATGGTAGTGGCACCAGCCTCCCCACAGAAACACTCACAGCTGTCTTCATGCTACTCCTGCCAGCAGAAGGAACCGTTTTCCTTTAGTTCTTAATTAGAAATAGACAGAGATGGCTCAGGGGACAGCCTAGGAGCAGAGCAATAATTTTACCTGAAAAACCTGGGGCTGGATTTAATCTCCTACAAAGTCCAAAGAGTTATGTTGTCGCAGGCTAGGCTGAAAGAAATCATATAAAAAGCCTAAAGTTTTAAGTGTTGAAAAATCTCCTTTTCTTTTTTTTTTTTTTTCTCAAAGCACACTATTTCTGACTCAATTTGCCTCCATCAGATACCAGTTTTTGGAGCAACTCAAATAAAAAGGTCTCATCTCCATGATGAACGAGGTGGCAACAGTGCACCAACATATCCTCCTGTCCTTCAGTTTGGGAACACCCAAATTTGCATTCAGAGGAAGATGTCCTTTTCCACAAATGAAGCACTGCACTTTCACAGAGGAATTACATGTCTTCGCAGGCGGATGGTGTGCATTAACGAAGCTGCTTGACCTTTTCAGAGACCACAAAATTGCTGCATCACGAAGAGGAGATTCTGGAAGGGTACTGCTATTCTGTTACTAGATCACCATCCTCCTAACAGCTGGCATCTTTGAGGCTGTTAAAGACACAGGTAGGTAAACTGAGGGTGAGACTGCTGGTACTCCCCTTTCTTGGCATTAGTTTATTTTCAGGAAGGGGGCTGTGACCCAGCCAGCTGTACCAGCATGACAGAGGAAAGTGTTACCACATGCAAACAGAGACCTGGGCCACAGTTTCTGAACTTGTTATCATTTGCAGCAACCTGCAATCTTGCCTTTGCCTTTCCAGACCTTCCAATACAGTTTTCCAGTCCAAAGACTTAGTTCATTATTCTCTGAATTGTGAGGGCTTTGCAACCCCCACATAGACACTCATCTTCCTTCTACCTCCCCACGCACATAAATATTGCCATATAAATTTAGCAGAGTAGCTTGTTTGTTTGCAGTTAATGTTTACCCAGGAGGCTGATCTCCTTCACCCTGGCAGCTACCTATGGCACTTAGCACAAAACATTCAGAACCTGAAGTCTAGACATATTAATTACAACAGCAGAGCTGATGCTTCACGCTAACAGGCAACTATTCCTTAAACTGGCAAACCCATAGTTCCCATGAGTTCCTGGCAGTCCTTTGCTAGGGAAGACCTAGTTCCCAGAGCTGAGCTTTTTTCCCCGATTTTGTCAACCTCCCCATTTGTTCTTAAGCTGACCCTTCTTCTTCCATAATGAAATTAAAAAGCTCCATCAAAACATCATCAGACTACAACACTCACTCCTGGCGTCACGGGAGTGACACCATCCCCAAGCTGCCGGGTGCAGTCCATATCAGTACAATAAGTGCTGACCATGTTACAAACAAACAAAAAAACACCCACCTCAAAAACACAACCCATACTGTTAAGTGACTGAAAGATATGTGCATTTCAAGAATAAACCTAGACCCATGAACAAGTTTTCTGCAAGGACACATATATCTTTGAAATTAAATTTTAGCACACGGTCATTTTTGAATTATGAACAAAGTTAGAACTGCTTCAAAGCCATGGAAAACAGGCAATATTTCAAGAAAACAAATTTTAAAATGGTTTACTGATTATTCTCAACATTTCCCCACATATTTTAATCTGGCACACAAATCAATATACTAAATTTCAGGCTGAAGTGAGGACATTTTCTTAAATATTTAATAGTCTAATTCTTTTCTGAATTACTACATTTATGCCAAAGTAGCTAAATAAGTAAGACAAAGGAAAAACTTATACAACACCATAAAAAAGCAGTCCAACCCTCATGCAGGACAGTGATTATGAAACTCAATTCAGAATGGAAACTGGACTCTGAATTTTAATGTACCATCATTCCTCTATCTCTGCCATATTTTAAAACTCAAAAGGACGAGGCAGACTGAGACCCTGTAAAAGCAAGAGCCCCAAATATTTCTAAGAAACAGTCTTAACTCTAATTATTTAATTACAACACTTGAGATTCTCTTGCTTGCTGAATTGCTGTGCTTAACATAGTAGTGCTATCATTTAATGCCTGTTTTCTCTTTCACTGTTCATGTCCATGGTTTTTGTTGGTCAGTTTCTAGGTACCAGTTCAATTTCCAGATAAGCATAAATGGTATCTCTTTGGAAACTAAGGGGTATAGGGAACTCCAAGATATGGCAACCTTACATTTTTGAGCATTAAATGTTTTCCCTAATGATACTTGAACTGTTGGTTAAATTATAGCAAAGGGACTGCCTTTGATGAACAAGTGGCATAATCTATAAAATGCCTTCCTAGGTTACAACTGGCTTTTTTTTAGACTTTTTATCTATCTTAAACAGAAGTTAATTTGAGGATTTTTACAGTATTTTTTCCCATTTACAAACAGGAATGCTGTGGGGTAAAGCAATTACTCTGATTTACTGTTTTCAGTTTGATTGAACATAAAGATGTAGCAGGGTCTCAAAAAAGCAGTAACTTAACAAACCGCGCTCCTATCCACAGACAGATAAAGTACCTATTTTGCTATTTCAAAGAGTTTACCTCCAGGCAGCAGCACAGAGCAAACATCAATCAATGACATGTGTCTAAGATGAGATTGATGTTTACTCTCACAGCTTTTCATCTTACATCCAATAAATTATTTTTCCTTCACCAAAGTGCCTGGTTAAATTTCATTTTTCACTTTGCAGTATCAGTTTTAAAACTTTAGCTTCCAGCAATTTTAAAGCTAGGATTCATTGACGCTTCAGCTTTTACAGCCTGTTTATGATTTGTATTAGCCATGAAACACTACTGACCAAACATGAATATGATCAGGGGGAGCTGAGCTGGGACAGCCACTCACATGGTGGCAGGTGCAGGCCGGAAGGTGTGAGATTACTTTAATTATCTGCCTGGAAATTCCAAGTCCGAAACAGGGAGCTGTATTTTCGGGGGCAGATATATGGCACCCACCAAAGAAATGAATATATACATATCATATCTGCAAAATCAGCATCGGAGAGTCCAGGTTAGGTCTTCTGAGGGTTAACACTGGGCAACTGGAAGGAATCAAGGAAAGGCTAATTGTGGTGCAGTTACTACCTTATGCACTCATACCTGACATTCACAAAATGTAAGTGCTTTGCATGCAACCAGACTGGATTTTAAATATGTATCAAAATGTTGAGAAAACCTAGGGCTGCAGTTAAGACTGGGACCTAGGTTGAGTCAGAGCATCACAATAGAGAAACATTTAAAAAAAATCCAATTTAGTTCAACACCTGCTTTTATAAGAGTACCTCTTCCATCCCTGCTACAGATAAAACATGCACATTTTCTTCCCTTGGTGAAGTAATGCTCAATGAGAGAAACTGAGACATAATTTTAATTTATTTTCAGTTTCAGGAAAAAAAAACTTCATCATATGATAAAAATATACCAGTCCATACTTACATTACACATAGATATTCAAAATTTCACCATTCTGTATTAATAGGTAATCCTATTTTCAATACCTTATTTTCTTTTTATAACCCTAAACCTGCTAGCAAAAGTGCCTAAGGTGGATGAAGATCTTAAAACAACACTGAGCCAAGCTAGAAAGAAAACATTACAACAACTTTATTTTGCACTACACTAACAATATATTCTTTGAAAGTATATTCACAAGTGTAAAATTCACCAGTGCTAATCCTATACCTGGAATGAGTTTCTTTTTCTTCACAATTCAGAATCATATTTTAAAACCTCCAGAAACTGAGTGAAGGTCTTGGCTGCCAAGAAACAGAGACTGCAGATGTGACAAAATATTCCTTTTGTATCCTCATCCATATTTCCCAGGTGTAGATTAAAAAAAAAATTAAGATTGAAGAGCACAAACCTGACAAACCACAATGACACCCTTTTATTTAATTTTGTAAATGTTACTTTTATGTTGTATTTTAAAAATGCAACAGCCCACAGAACCACAGAATCACAGAAAGGTGCGGGTTGAAAGGGACCTTTAAGACCATCTAGTTCCAAGCCCCTGCCATGGGCAAGGACACCTCCCACTAAATCAGGATGCTCAAAGACGTATTCAACCTGGCCTTGAACCCTTCCAGGGATGGGGCACCCACAACTCTGTTTCACTGTCTTGCCATTCTCATAGTGAAGAATTTCTACCTTGTATCTAACCTAAACCCATCCTCTGTCAGTTTGAAGCCGTTCCTCCTTGTCCTATCACCACATACCCTTGTAAAAAGACCCTCCCCAGCTCTGTTGCTGGCTCCCTTTAGGTCCTGGATGGTGCCATAAAGTCTCCCTGGAGCCTTCTCTTCTCCAGGCTGACCCGCCCAAACTCTCCCAGCCTGTCTTCATAGCAGAGGTGCTCCAGCCCTGTGATCATTTTCATGGCCTCCTCTGGATTCAATCCAACAAGTCCACATCCCACGTGTGCTGAGGACCCCAGAGCTGGATGCAGCACTGCAGGTGGGGTCTCACCAGAGCAGAGCAGAGGGGCAGGATCCCCTCTCCCTTGCCCCGCTGGCCGTGCTGCTTTTGGTGCAGCCCAGGGTACAGCTTGGCTTTAGGGACTGAGAGTTCCCACTGCCAGGCCACGCTGAGCTTCTCACCAATCAGCAGCCCAAAGTTCTTCTCCTCAGGGCTGCTCTCAGTTGAGGGGAACAATTCTTTTCTGCCTCACCTAATAGTGCTGAATTCCCTGGGCTGCTGCTACACAAGGCCTTACCTAACTTGGTGATATCTATACCTGATCAATTTCCTCTCACATTGCTTCCCTGCCAAAGATGTCACACACAACACCCCTTTGCCTCTTTTCCTCCACAATGATTTCTGCTTTCCACTATATCCTTATGCATGGGAAACGGTTCCAGTTATGAACTTCCACTTTTTTTTCTCCTTGCATTTCTTCTTTAGGCTCCTTACAGTCATAATTAGTCAAAAATTACAGCTTTTTTTTTTTTTTTTAATTGGCTCATCTCTGCAGAAAATGTGCACACATAGATAAATTATGCATACAGTCTTGGTCAGACTGAATGGTGCAATAAAATGAATTTACTCCTATCATTGCCTGATTTCTAGGGATGAACTGAACTTTTAAAATGTAATGAAAAAAATCTGGCCTTTTAAAAATCTATTTGACATTTTGCAGTAAGTGTTTAATACTTTATTTAAAATGTTTGTTGAACTTTCTTTTGATATGTTTGCTGAAAACTGGATTTCAGTCAATAAAGATTTTCAGTGTTAGTTTCAGTAATAAAAAAATTAAAACTCATAAAAATTAACTTAATAAAAGTTCAAAAGTTTCCTGAAACTTAATAAAATCTAAATAAATTAAAAAGTGCCCCGAAAAATGTGAAAAAATATGTTTTGCCTCTAGGTCTCTTTCAGAAAAAAATCCCTCCTTGCTCCCATTTTTTTTAAGCTACTTAAGTAGCCTGTTCCTTCCAGGGGGCTCTGTACAGTGATCCATCTATCCACAGCTATTTGCAGGACTGCTAAGTACTCCAAGGTATACTTCATATGGCACGCACAAATTGAAAGCTCTGCAACTGGTAGAAAAATTTTACCATGCAATTCTCCCTGGTACGACCTGACTTAAAGCAGCAAAAGCAAAGATTAGAATCACAGAATTAGAGAATCATAGAATCACTAAGGTTAGAAAAGACCTTCAAGGCCAAGTCCAAGCTTTGACCAAATACCACCATGCCAACTAAATTACAGCACTAAGTGCCACATCCAACCGTTTCTTGAACATTTGACTCCACCACCTCCCTGGACACCCCTTTCCAATGCTTAACCACCCTTTCAACGAAGAAATTCATCCTGATGATCCAAGCTGAACCTCCCCTGACACAGCTTGAGGGAGGTTACTTTTGTTCTGTTCCTAGTTGTCTGGGAGAAGAACCCAACAACCAACCTCCACCTGGGTGCAGCCTCCTTTCAGGTGGTTCTAGAGAGTGATAAGGTCTCTCCTGAGCTTCCTCTTCTCCAGGCTAAACAACCTCAGCTGACTCCTTCAAAGGACTTGTGCTCCAGAGCCTTTTCGAACTCCGCTGCCCTTCTCTGGACGAGCTCCAGCACCTCCATGTTCTTCTTGTAGTAAGTGACACAAAACTGGACACAGCACTCCAGGTGAGGCCTCACCAGTGCCCAGGACAGGGGGACAATCCCTGCCCAGGTCCTGCTGGCCACACTGTTGCTGATACAGGCCAGAATGCTCATGGCCTTCTTGGCCACCTGGGCACACAGTGACTCATGTTCAGCCACTGTCAATCAGCACTCTCAGATCCTTTTCCACTGGGCGGTTTTCCAGGCACTCTGTCCCCAGCCTGTAGCGTTGGCTGGGGTTGTTGTGCAGGACCCAGCACTTTTGCCTTACTGAACCTCATACAATTGGCCTCAGCCCATTGATCCAGCATGTCCAGATCCCTCTGCAGAACCTTCCTGCTCTCCCTCAACACTCCTTCCCAACTTGTTGCCATCTGCAAACTGACTGAGGATGCACTCAATTGTCTTGTCCAGATCATCAACTAAGACATTAAACCAGGCTGGCCCATAAACTGAGCCCTGAGGAAGAGTACCCCATCCTTTTCCTCATCCTTGGTTACAATGTTCCCCTCCACATCCAATAAAGGAGAGAGATTTTTCTCAGCCCTCTTTTTTTTTTGGCTAATGTATTTATAAAAACATGTTTTACTATCTTTCACCATGGTGGCCAGATTGAATTCTAGTTGAGCTTTTGCCTTTCTAATTTTCTCTCTACATGATCTAAAGACATCTTTGTATTCTTCCTGAGTTGCCTGCCCCTTCTTCCAGAGGTCATACTCTCATCCTTTTTGTGAGCTCCAGCAGAAGCTCCCTGTTCAGCCAGGCCAGTCTTCTTCTCTGCCAGCTTGTCTTTCAGCACATTGGGAAGGCCTGCTTCTGTTACTTTAAGATTTTTGTCTTAACGTATGCCCAGCCTTCCTTTGTTTTTAAGGGACTCTCTGAACAGTGTCCTGAACAGGCTGAAGTCTGTCCTCAGAAAGCCCAAGGCAGAGGTTTGGTTGATCACCTGCCTTACTTCACCGAGAATTGAAAACAATATAATTTCCTGATAGCTATGCCCAAGATGGCCTCTGATCAGCGCATCTCCCACCAGTCCCTCTCTGTTCCCGAACAGCACATCAGCAGTGCACAGAGGGGCACTGGCCCAGTAAGCTCCCTCACCAGCTGTGTCAGGAAGTTAATTTCCACACACTCCAGGAACCTCCTAGACCTCCTCCTCTCTGTTGCGTTTCCAGCAGACATCCTGCAGGTTAAAGTCTCCCACAAGAACAAGGGGTAGAGATCATGACATGTCAGCCAGTCACTCATGGAAGCTTTCTTCAGCCTGGTTGGGTGGTCTGTAACAGACTGCCACCAGGATGTCTGCCTTGTTAGCCTTGCCCCCTTTTCTCACCCACAGGCACTCAGCCTTATCATTCTTGAGCTCCCTACAGGCAAACCACTCCCTCACGGACAGAGCCACACCACTGCCTCTCCTTCCTTGCCTGTCCCTTCTGAAGTGCTTGTAGCCATCCGTTGCCACTCCAGCCATGCCAGTCATCCCACCACGTTTCCATGACAGCGGCCATGTCACAGTTTTCCTGATGCACGATGGCTTCCCGCTCCTCGGGTTTGCTCCCCACACCACTGCACTGGTGCAGCTGCCCTTCAGCTGGGCTATTGATTTCACACCAACACTGGCATGCCACCCCTAGGCTCATCTCTATTGAGCCTGGTTTTATACCCTTCCCACTTCAAACCTAGTTTAAATCATTAAGCCAGATCTAAGAGCATTTTACCAGTACAGAGGTAGCAGCTTGTGTATAAGAAAACATTCTTGACATACAAGAAAAAGGAGCAAAACTTCACAGGATGACAAAGATGAGTAGTTTTAAGTTGTTAACCGATTTTGGTGCTGCTGAGAATCCCTATGAAACAGAAGTGAAAGATACACAAATTCAGCATCTAAATGTACAGATTCTGAAAACTCTTTCCTGTATTTATGTTCTGGTTTTAGATCAACATTCAAAATTATCTGATATCCAAAGGGTACCAAGATACAGCCCTGAAGTGCAGGACACAGGATTGCAGCCTTACACAGTATAATACTTTCACGGAAAGTATTATACTTTCACAGTATTTCATTATGAATGTGTCAGCTGTTAATAACCATCAAGTCTATGACTCATGAAAACGTCTATACATGTTTTACTAACAAAGCAACATTTCCAATTTACTTTTACCATAATGGATAATGACTGAAGGTTCATCAGGGTTAATCAAGAAAATGATGTAAATTTTATACTGCATTATGTTTCACTTGGCTTAAAATGGATCTTGAGCAACAATCTTTTTTATGTGTTTAATCATGATTTACAGCATTATGGAAACCACACAACAGTCCCACTGTGAAAAAAAAGTTATTAACAAGTCAGTGCATAAGTCATTAGATTTTATGTATTCACAGAAAATCACTTCTTAGGATCTTCAGCGGACAGGCACTAAGTTTGCTTTCTGTAAAAATAGAATCGATATATTTTCAGATGCCTTGTTTTAATTTATCTTTCCTTCAGATCGTATAGGTAGATGGAAATCTTATTATAGCATTTCATATATTGCAAAGACACCATCACTCCATACAGGTAAGGTTGAAATCAATTTTAAACAGATCTGTGCTAGCATATCTACATGATAAAAATAAATGTGGATTATGTTTTTGGATGATGTTAATAACTGCACATGCACAAAAAGCAACCAAAGAAGTTAAACCCTATGCTAATCACAGAGATTAAAAAAAAAATCAATCTCTGTAAATGCCCAAATAATAAATTCACTAAAATCTGTACTTTTGCTTATATGAAAACACAAATGTAGCTCACTATAAGAAGAAATTGTGATTGTTTTTAGCAATCATTTGCTTGTATCAGAGTCTGTAAGCATAAAATCTAATTATGGGGAATTATGAAATTCCATCTTCATTCTGATCAACTGAAAACATTTCAACAGAAAATGGAATGAGATATTTATATTTATATATAAAGATAGCTATATATAAAAATTTATACCCAAATCTATCTCTCTAGAACCTATGTAGGCAGCTTGCTTTCACAGAACTAAAAGGACCACTGTAATAAATCTGGGTTCAAGAACCTAAGAAAGCTGTGGCTTATATATAACTTTAAGATACAGTGAAAAAAAAAGCTTATAGAGAGGATGTTTCACTCTCCTTTCACAAGACACTAGTAGTAGCAAAACATATCACACCATGCCATAAAGCTAACCAACTTCTCTAAAAGACACTGTATACATTTAAACTAAGAAAAATGCAAATTCCTTCCCAGTTCTTTCTTGTGAAAATGGACAATGTAAACTGGGCTTGAGGTTTATGCTTTACCAAGGAATAGTGTCACCACACTTGGAGCCTGCCTTAGAAAACTGCCTGGCACAAAAACCATATGACTTTTTTAGTATCTTATTCATTATATCCTGCTTGTTCTGTCATATTTTGACACATTAGCCCCAAGGGTTATGCAGTCAAAATTAGGAAGAGAAGTTAGTCAAAACCACCATGCCCATGAATAAAAGAATAATTTACGTCCATACATGAATAAACATGCATACATGTTAAAATTATGAAAGAGTTAGAACTTTTATGCCCTGTGACTGGTGTAATTCATGTAAGCTTCTTACAAATGCTAGTCCCAATTCACTCTGACTACAAAGATGACTGTATCACATAACTCATGCTCACCTTCAGAGCTGCATCCATGTGCTTCCCACTTAAGTGACATGCAACGGGAAGTGAGGTATTTTATCTCTCATTCTAGAAAAAAACCCCAGCATTTGAATCACAATTCTCAGTTTGTGCCTCCCTTAACACTCTGCTTCTGCTTAAGAAGAATGGTGGTGATATGGCCATGACACAAATCCAACCCAAAACTTAAATGTCAGAAATACAAAAGTCTAAATGTAATATAAGTGAAAAAAAATCTCCTATATTTTAACTTGCAGAAACTGCATGACTGCCTTACTTTCAAGTCAGTTAAAATGCATTTAAATATTTCAAAATCTGAAGGAAATGACATAAAAATGACCAAAGAATCACCCAGAAGCTTCAATGGTTGTGATAGATGCAGAAGGCACTCCAGAGATGCCCGTGCAGGGATGGTGCCAGAGGCAGATGCAGGCTGTTGGGGGGGGGTCAGCCTGGTTCCAGGCCAAAGCAGGGAAGCCAGTGACCTGATGAAGTTGGATACATTTTTCCATTGCTCTCTAACAGCTGCCTTGCCCTGACTACTTTTTTCCGGCAAATTTTAGCTTTAGCAAGAACAACAAAAGCTTAGAAGAGAGAAATGTTTTATTTTTACTGCATACTCTATTTGAAGCTTGAGTTCATGAAGGTATATTTGTGTCACAGTAAATTATAAGGATATTATTTACCTGTATAGTGTAAGGTGTAAAATTATTCAGTGTTTCATTTTGAAAGTGTTAAGAGGTATCTAAATTCTATATGTAGTTGCAAAACCATGAGGAAGAACCTAAATTGTATGTATTATTCTAAAAACATATATTTGGGAGACCTCTATAACATTTCTATTTGAATCTCCCATACCAAAGATCCCTTTTTATTGTGCAGAGAGCTTAGAAATCTCTGGGTCATTTTTTCTACAAATTTTTTAAATGTTTCAAAACATTTGACTTCAGTTTGACCTTTCCTCACTACAGTGTTCAAGAACATCAAATTTGTGTGACCTGTCAGCAAGCCCACAGAAGCTGGTTTCATGGGAACAACTTAGAAAGACTGAAATAATTCTTTGACAGGTGGTGCATTAAAAAAAGGGCCAGAATTTAATTCTTGTCCTGTTTCACTAGGATAATAGAATATAACCAAAAGGAGTTAAAGAAAACCAGGAAACAAGACTGAAGGAAATTGTCCTGATTTTCCACTTCAGAAAAGCCAACAAAATGCTGATGCCTAAGACAGGAGAGCTGCAATGTTAAAAAAAAAAAATAAAAAAAAGAAAAAAGAAAAAAAAAAAAGAAACATAACATACAGGAAGAACCCATCCTCCCTCTTTGTATCGGCAGATTATCAACCCATGATCCCACAATTCTCTGGGGATGGGACAGGACTGAAATAGAAAGGACTCTGAAAAAAAGGCAAGCTCTGCCCTGGTCCCTAACCAGTTTCAGTTCACTCAAACTCATGTTCACCATGCTAAAAACCCAGCACTTAGAAGAAGACTAATCATGCAGTTTGTATTTAGCTGCTCACACGCTCTCAGGCTCTCTAGTGTTAAAAGTGACGACATTCAGAACCCCCACCGTAGATACCCAAATTCTTGTCTAGAAACAACATCTGAACCTCATGGAAGCTGTTTAACATTTTAAAGACAGTGGTAGAGTGACTCTGGTAGATCTGAGAGAACAGGTTTTCCCCACTAAAAGCCAGCACGTGTCTGCACGTCGGAGAGGTGGTGCTCCTGGAGCGGGCTGTAACACAAGGGAACAGTGGCAGAATTCCACAGTGTTACTTCTTTGCTGAAACCTGGAGCGGCACTAAACAGAAAGATGAGAGACCTGCTTGCTGTTCCTTCCTAACCCTGATGGATGGGCCCACAGTGAGGAAAAAATGACACAGGTGAGGATTAGAAAGAGCACAAAACTAGACCATCACCAGTGAACTTGATTTTTATTTGAAACCAAACAAACCAAGGTAAAATTCACATTTGGTAACTGGAATATCCCAGTGCAAAAAATAAATAGAAGCTGTTATTAACAACAGAATATTTTGTTGCTAACATGCCATGTTAAGCAGAAAACTGCTACTACATTTAGCCTTCCTTAAAATTTCGTAAGCAGCAATGCTGACAGTTTCTCAGTGACAAAGGGAATGGCAGAGAATAACTTCCTTCTAGGTTATAGAAAGCAAAAAGCTTATGATAATCCATTTGGGTGTCTTCTTAATACAAGTAAAAGAAAACAAGCTCAGTGAATTTGTTCAGGTTTATATTTGGGGTTGTTTCTTGAAAAAATTGTGAAATAACTGTAATATAAATTGATCTATTTTGCTGTGAACCAAGACAGTATCTTACTATCTCAATAAAGATTTCTGAGTTTTTCACATGGTTCTAGAGAACTGTTCCTGATGTGTTCCACTAAATTAAAAAGAATTTAATAATTGGGAAGACCTAAGTATCAAACTGAAGGTAGTATCACTCAAAGCTAAGATAACAAACTTCATGTGCAATGTGCCCGAGGGTGACCCTGCTTGAGCAGGGAGGCCAGACCAGATGACCCACTGTGGTCCCTTCCAACCTCACCCATTCTGTGATTCTGTCATTCACCTGAAACTGAGCTGCAGTTGGACACTGAGAAAATAACACACTAGCTTGAGGACCTCTGCTGTAGGAAAGACATGATGTAGCCCAGAAAAGGGGAGACAGACGGATAAAGGAGTGAGGTATGAAAAAGGACAAATTGAGCTTGTCTGGTTTAGAAAAGAGAAGACTAGGAGACACATGATAATGATCTACCCACCTATAAAAACTTGTTGCAGAGCAGACAATGATGAATTGTGTTCTCTGTCTGTTAAGTCATGCAACTTAATTTGCTGAAGAGGAGATTTAGATATGATTTCAGAAATGCTATCTAACTTTAAAAGTAAGGGCCGGAAGAGGCTGGCTATCAACTCCACAGCCTCCCTGGCTTCTTTATCTCAGTTCTCCTCACAACCCTGTCCTCACCAGCAGACAGTTATTGTTAAGTTTGTTCCTTCTTAGACAGGTTTTATACACAAAATAAACAAGAATGGGAAATCTTTATCCACTGAACAACACAACACCCTATCTTCCTTCCAGATGAGCAAAACTGCCCTCCTTACATTATTACAGTGATGTTCCTCCTTCAGAAATACCTGCCTGCTATCACTTACCAAAGTAAGACTTGTTCTCCGCAACAATGAGGACACTTTTCTGGGAGGAACATGCATCAAAAAGATTATTTCTGGAGTAGGGACCTACAGAAGTCCCTATATGGCTACTCCACAATCCTGAGGGACTCATATAAAGGTGAGATTCTCATCTGTTAGGTAGGTCTAGGTGCACTTCTCCTGACTTAGAACCAGGGGATGGAATAAAGGTTCTATGCAGCCCATCATTGGCAATAATTTTTATTTGGAATAATTTGTGATTTTTTTTTTTCATATATGGGCTAAAGGACAGAGACATTTTCCTTTTTTCAGTAACTGAATTCAGAAACTGATCTGTAAGATGTGAGAGCAGAGGTATCTTTTCCACCACCTACAAATCAACCATGCTTAGCTGCTAGAGAGACGTGCAAGGCATGCAAGAGGTGACACACAAAAAACAAGTAAGAGGTTTTCTAAAATATCTTGGTTACGAAGAACTTAAAAGTTATCTCTGACACTAAAAATTCCAGAAGGGGTTCTACTCAGGGCAGCTTATATTTGCTGTTAGAAATTTACTTTTCATTCCTAAAACTCTCTGGTGCACAAAAGATCTGAATCCTACTTTACAACAACAGGAAAGGCAAGGGACAAGCAAGATGATTTTGTGACCAAACTCAAACCCCTGACATCTTAAATATGCCCAACAGTACACATGTAAAGCCAAACACTAAGCACTAGCCATTCAGAACCAACTCAGGAAGATTCTCATCAGTGTGGGCTTTGGGAACACCTAGGAAATGTGGTAGAAAACTGTGGCTGGCAAGAAGCTATCTGCCTCAAAAGCTGAGTCCCAGAGCTTAAGCTCACTGTAGACTGTGCACTACAAGGGCTACTTTTCCACTTTCTTTCAAGATTTGCAACTGTGAGGCAAATACAGCCTAACAAATTGACTCTGGGAAAAAGCAGTCATGATATTTGACTTCACCTACCATGTGTTGTAATTTATGACATACCAAGAAGACATTGTAAAAAAAGAGGTAAATTAAACAACAATGATTTCTTATTGACAGGCAAACTGAAAAAAATTACAACTGCCCTTAATCCCACCAGAAAACTATTTTTCTACTCTTACAAGTTTAGCAAAAAAATCAAGAAAGAAGAGAACAAGTTGTCTGTATGGTGCAGATATATTATATTCTATTTTGAGATCTGATTAGACATTTTCTATAATGCGAAAATATGGCATGTTTTGTCACAAATTAAAGTAAAGCCTTCTTTATTTTACCTAGTTTGGCTATTTTTGCTTACCTATTCATGGCATTCTATTACATCTATCATAAAAAGAAAATACTGTTGGTGATATTTTCTTGCAGAGACAGACATCAATGCTAAGCACTTAGCAGTATGTTATGGTTTTTTGAAGATGCACTTGAGGGAATCAAAGTATTTTATTGCACAATAGATATTATTCTGTTTGTACTTGCATTTCTCCAAACTTAAACCATTTGCAACATTTTATTTCAGAGCATACATAACCAAGAACACTGACTGGTTGATATTGTTAAGTATTCAAACAATTCCTGCACATCACTTACCAAAAAAATGCCTTTGGGTAAATATCTTTGCTTTCTCTTTTTCTTTGCCTTTCCTTTGACAGTGCCCTTATATAACATGTTCTTGGAAAAAATGAACCACATTTGCTCCATTTACTGATTAACAAAAATAAAATGAAAAAATGTTATAAGCTACAAATAAAATAATCCAGTATTTGTATTGCACTGATTTGTCAGGGGTTGAATAAATGTTAATTATACAGCTTTTTAAAAATCAAGCTTGTTAGTGTCATTTTTAATTTAGAATGTTACACTGTAAATGTTTTCCATTGTGTCAATTTACACCTGGTATTACAGCCTTCATTATTAGGTCTGCACTGAAACAGCTACTTTGTGCCACTGAAATTTGCTTAAAACAGCAGAAACAATTACTAATTAGAAGGGCATGTTTACTTTAATTATATTTATTTCCTAGTCTACTTTTATATGTAGCCCACTATGAAAGTGTATGATTCAATTAGCCAAACCCATTTATCTCAGGCAATTCCTCAAATGAGTATTGCGTAGAAAGACAGCAAATTCTTCCAGCACTACTTTCCCTCATAAATTTCATATGTGACACTAATAAATACATATGGTGACTGGGTATCACTTTCTATGTGACCTCACTGCTTTCTCTGATTTTTGCTAATGTGCATTCAGTAATTGCAGATTACCAGAATGACATTCTGTTTAAACAACAAGCACAACTGTTTTAATCAAAGATCTTAAACCACTGACATGGTGAACCATCTTTAGCATTCATAAACTAGAAATTAGCAGAAGATAAACCCTCAGCTCATTCAGATATCAGCACACTGTGAAACTGCGACTGATACTCATCCACTGATATCTAGAGTTAGTCTTATGTATTACAAAGTGCTTTACAAATTTGCAAATAGAGTGCAATTTAAACTTCTTGGGAACAAAAAGTTAATGTCTTTATCCTTTACAAATATGACTCTTTGAGCTTTTCCAGAGAAAGTTATATTATCTATCCATTCACACAGATTAAAAAGGAGGAGAGTCATAAAAAATTCTTTACAAATTACTTCCCTGAAGCTCATTCCTAGCATTATGTTTTAAACCTGAAGTGAGGATTAAAAAAAGAATTATGTTTCTAATTGATAGTTGCTGCTCCTATTCTATGCAAATTATATTGGCAGGTAGTACTATATACTGTTGCTTTCAGTAACATTATTTTAGTACTTACAACAAAATGTAGTACTCTGAAAATTAAAACTGCAGATAAAATTGTACAAGGCGGGGGAAAGCCTCACTGAGTTCCGTGTCGCAAGATGCTCTGTTTCCTTCAGCCATCAAGGTTAACATTTTTACTGTCCCACTGTCACTCCAGGGGCACAGCAGCTGCACAGCACTCAAAGGGACCAGCTGATGAGCTGATGCTGTCAAAGTGACTTCGACAGGGCTACAGCTCCCCAAACAGGGGCAATGGTTCCTGTGGAACAACGTGCAACAACTGCGCCTATCAGCAGTGCTACCTATAATGATCAAATACATGAATCTGGATCATCATGCTTTGGACTGCTTGGGCTTCATTTTATAGCTCCCTCACAGAGGGAATTTGTTCCTAGTTAAACTTCTCTTTAACATACAATACGTAAACAAATGATGAAAATCAGAAGTTCTAATAAGAATTAAGCCATTATCTTCCATGGCCAAAAATCATAGACCTCCCTTCTGCTAACCCACTGCAACATGGAACAGAAAACAGTGTATAAATAGAAAGTCTGATGTAATTCAGAAAAAGCTGCTATTAAAAAGCCATCATTTTAAAAAGCTAACAGAGACATATCTCAGCTGAGGCAATTATTTTGTAGGTTAAGAGGAGAGAGAAACTGCCGCAATTGAAGATTCATCTTCACAGGGGTTCTCAGAAAAGTCAACGCAAATCAACTGAGGGAATGAAGTCAGTTCCCAGTCAGATGAACATAAATTATGGCAGCTTATCCTTCTGCCAGGAGGAAAAGGGATCAACTGCACTGATATAAGATCCCTTTGAGGATAGACCAAGCATGTTCATGCAGGGGTTTAACACACTTTAATGTACACAGGCTTACTTCAAGTATTTAGTGCCTCCTCTGCTCTGGTGTCACCTTTATCCACCCTGTGTGGTCACTGGTAGCAAAGGCTGACTTAATGGACCCCATCTCTGACCTTACACTAATAACACCTTCTCTTTTATTTACATAGAGGGCATGGGGACAGGAGGTTATACAAAGTGCACTGGAAATTTCTAATAGCTAACTATCTTTAATAATGAAGTGCAAGATAACAAATCTAGTCTGAGTCACAACTAATTAAAATAAATGGGAATTGAAAATGAATGTAATTAGTTAAAATTTCTGATCAGTGTTTTTATTTTAAATTTTGTAATTAAAATTGAGAAATCCATGTTTTGTAACATAATCAAACCAGTACACAAGCAACTTCTGGCCTCTCCTCAAGTGTCATGGTTCTGATTACCTCCACTTTCAGAAAATTTGGATTACTACAGATGCTGGGTTTTTTTCTGAAGAAGAAACTGATGAGATGGACTTAGTTACTTTTGCTGGGACACTGTCAAGAAAAGATGACCATGGTACACTATTGCAACAGCAGGGAAGAGGCACAAACAATTAAAACTGAAATGCAGGTGGTAGTGCTATTTTGTTGAAGTCAGAAATATATGTACTTGTATGGTACATACAGCTGTAATGAATCTGAGTTCTAAAGGGGTAGGATATATACAAACAAAGCAGGTTCGTGCCTTTTAAAAAGAGGCCTGTAGTTGTTATATTAAGCAGACTTCAGAAGAATATGAGTTTATAAGAGAAATATATTGATTCACTCTAATATTTTCCCACTGACATATACCTTCTTGTAACCATGGATGAGGTCTTTTTAGGCTTGTTCAATGTGCATCCTCCAACCCCTAAATGGGGTTTTCTTATTTGCAACAATTGACTAAAAGAAATGATATGTGATTTTCCGACCAACTATTCACCTTGATCTAATCCTTTTCACTCCACCACAGCCTATTTTGACACCAAAAAAAATCCATAGGGAAGCCTGGTATTTTCTTCAATGCTTGCAATGCTGACCCACCTCAGAGCTTTTTGATTACATTTAGCCCCCATCCACCAGGTAATGAGCTCACTGAGTGTGAAGGAGCACATCAGCCTCAGCTCTGCCTGGCCAGCCAGGGCGGCACTCTGCCCTGCTGGTGCAGCTGGGAACCAGCTGGGTACTGAACACGGCATTTACACTCCTCTTGTCCTTCTCCTCTTGCCCCTCAAACAAAGATTGAGGCATGACAGCCTTTTCCAAAAGAATAAGGTCATGATCCAAAGATACTGCATCCGGTGGAAACCCACCAGTGCAAATACAGATAACACACGACACAGGGCATAGGTTCTTTATTACTCCTAGTAGAAAGTAACACTGTTTTAACCCAATGTCCCAGACACAGAGTGAAAGGAAAATGCATCCATCCTCAGTTCAGGGCTGATGGATAAGCAACAACTCCATTAAGCCATGCCTGTGATCTGACACTATCTAAAAGGCAAGGCTGCTTCCAGGGGGGCCTGTCTGGTGCCCGCTCCTGCGGCTGTTGTGCAAAAGGCTTCAATTAGTACTGACCTCGGCACGGAATATTTCTCCCTGGGTGACAAAGAAGCATCACAGACTCAGTGCCCTTCTCTCTGAGACTGGGGTGAAACTGCCATGGAGGCTTCACCTCCCCCAGACCCACTTGGAGTATCATAGAGCAGCACTGTAATACCAACTAAAACAAAGAAACCAATTTCTTGACTATTTGCAATGCAGGGAGCTGCGCAGCAGTGTGTGTGCCCAGGCATGCTCCCCTCTGCAGGCTTGCCAGCTACCTCAGGCAATGCTGCTCCTACTCATGCTCACATACTGACACCTACTCACACATATGCAGCTGCACGTTATGTACAGCACAGAGAAAAAAAATACAGCAAACTGGAAGTTACAAGAGACTGCAAGATATACTCAGGTTTCACATGGATCCTGAAAACCAAGGGAAATTTCAAGGAAAAAAGAAAACGGTGGGGGCTGAATATCTGAAAAGTGTCTGTATTCAAATATTCCCTATACAAACTTTTTTTTTTTTTTTTACTAAAGCTGTTAAATTTCCTTCTAAAGAGCTAATATTTCAGAAACATGGACCTGAGTGGTACTGTAGTGATAAAGAAGCTACTGAAACACAGCATTCAGGCTACCCAGTCCAGCAGAGTTAAGAATACCTTTATTCCTGATTCACTCAACCCCCCCAGCCCCCCCAAAAAAACACAACCAGGTTCCTGCAAGCAGTTGGAGGTCACTCTAAAACAGATATATGTACCCACATTAAAAACATTAAAAAATCTCTTTTTACCATGAGATTCTGGCTAGATGGAAAACTGGGCAAGCATGGTAGAATCAAATGATTAATAAAGCAAGAATTCATCCGAATCAAAGGTAAAGCAAGCCAAAATGACAAGCAGAAGGCGAAAGCATCTTAAAAAAATTACAAGAGAGCTAGTTTTGGATTTAAAGGCAACACCAAGCCTGCCAACTTCTCAAAGCAACTGCCAAGAAGCCAGATGCCATAACTGGAAGGATATTATCCAGAGTTTTACATCTGAGTCTCATGAGTGCCTTTGAAAAAGGACAAAAAAGGGATGCTGGCAAGGGTTCAACTGTTTAATTTCTATCCCCACCCTAAATATTTATTTAAAAGTCAAATTGAAACCATTGCAAAAATTAAAGACAGGATGAGTAAATACAATGTTAAGTATTTACAATGACCCACAAGGACAAACTAGCCTTACTAAAGTACTGGAAAAATCTCTGGGAAAACAAATTTAAAAGGTCATCCCAAACTCCCTGTTCGAGCTGGGCTTCAGAGAGCACTTGAGTCCCTGAGGAAAGAAAGGCTTGTGATGGCTGAGTTTATAGAAGTGGTGCCTGCCCTGCAGCCAGGGTGGGAACAGGAGGACTCTACCCAGCTTCTCTCCCACCACGCAGAGTGGGCACAGGGCTGACCCCATCACACAGTGAGCTGCATCTACCTGTGCCCTGGAGCAAGAAAGCTGAGCTGCGCAGGAGCTGGCACAGGCTGCCCAGCAAAAACAATGCCTTTGTTTTGGCCATGCCGGAGGCGGGCTTGATCCTGTCAGGGAGGAGATGCTGACCACCCCTGAGACAGACCACCAGAACAGTTTAGATGGTCTACAGCTTTCTCAGTTCTCATAGCCGAAGAAGCCAGTGCAATGAGGCAGGCAAGGACCCTGCCAGTGCAAAAAAAAAAAAAAAAAAAAAAAAAATCCCAAAAGGAACTGAAGAGTATCTAATCAGTGAACAGACCAAAGGTTGACCATATCTGCTCTGCAGCAATATCCCTGAAAGTGCCAGGTAGCACTGATAAATTGGATCCAGCCCCTCTAATAAGAAATAATGTGATCCTATTTGGAATTTTAGGGTGAGTGAAAGAACATTTACATGGGGTTCTACAGAACCTGAAAGCTCAAACTCTGATTTCACTTCAAGTAACGCCAATTTTGTGAGCACATACATTTAAAATACTTGAATAATTCCATTTAAATCACTACAACTCCTCCTGTGCATCAAGTTAAACACTTGCACAGGGTCCATTTAGGTCACAGTCTTGTGCTGTTTATGCAGAAAAAAAATTTGGCACCAGGTTGATTTGTATATCCTGCTGTCACTTGGCACTGAGCATTTGTATCCCTTGATGTTAACTGGCATCTCTCAAGTACTCTCCTATAAAAAAGTTACTCAGTTGCACACATTTGTAATATGCAACTGCATATACATCTCGGGTAAAGAAAAGGCAGTTATTTTGAATTCTGCCATAAAACACAGCATAAGTGTAAACTATGAACTGCAGAACACAAAAAAATGTAATGACTTTTTAAAGTACTTGCCAAGTAAGCAGTGTTTTATGAGACAAGAAACAAATGCTGAAGTCGAAACTGCAAATGGAAGTGACCATGCCTACACTGGACTTGAAGGAGCACAAGATCCACCCCGAATCTCTGACAGGTTAACATCTCATCTTTTTAAACATGCTGTCTCTGTTTCTCCTTCTGGACTTCTTACAAGCTCATTAGGATTCAATATGGCTTTTGAGGTTTATTTTTTTTTTTAGGAAAACACCAGGTAGTGTGCAAAAAAATAAATTAAATACTGAATTAACCTAAATCCTCCTTTTAGCTAGTTCAAGTCTTGTTTGTAGTGTGCACGCACCACTTTGCATTTACCATGAGGCTCCTCAATTAGTTCATAGCCAAGTTAACCTTCTATCTCCCAGCAAATATAACTCATGCTCATTTTATACATCGCAGCATTCTGCTGGCTATTATCCATCATTTACAAGTGTTATTTGTCTATAAAAATGACACTAAAAAGTTGAAAAATTATTCTGCTCTGCCTGCTTCTGGATGTGTTTTAACAAATGATACCAATGCAAAAGGCTCTAAGTCATGTAAGAAGCAATTAGTCAAGGAAGCCATAAATATTTTTTAAAAAGGGTATAAATGATTGCTTGCCAGATAGTAAAAGCTCTAAAGGTTGCTACATAATAAAAGACTGAACCTACACATACGTATCTGAGTAACTTTACCCTTGTGTGCAATCCCATTAGGATGAAGAAGGTTACTGTAGCAAGTAACATTATCCAGGTGACTGTTTGTCCTAAAATAGTTAAAACAGCATTCTTCATTATTTATCGTTAATGTAGTTAATCAAATTCAGTGGTACTTACTCATGCATGCATTAAATAGAAACCTGAACATGACATGCATATTTATGGAACAGAGATTGAAAGATCATTATCTGTAGGGAAGAAAATCCAGCAAAGAAAAGGATGCATCAAATGTATCTGTTATGTTATTAGAACATAAACTGTTTTGCTTTAAACATAAATATTTATTTTAATTAATTCAATTAACCTAAATAACAGCTTCCACACATGACAGCTATAGCTAATATATGAATTTCATGATTTCTGATGGCCACAGCCATAGCTACCATCAGCCAACCGGTCTAATTCTGTGGAAGTCAATGTAGCTCTACCAATTTATACCATTGTGTGTCTGCCTGTAGCTTCCCACTAAGTGAACAGAAATAACATATACTGCACATCACCAGAAACACAAAAGGGAAAAAAAACCCAAACAAACCAACTGTTCTATTTATTCTGCAGCTCACAATGAGGTGAGCATTCCCCACTTTCATCGCAAAATTCTCAAATTGCAATTAAGGGGTTTTTTTTTTTTTTCTTTTTAAATTTAGATACCTGTAAACAGGTTTAGAGGCCAGACAGATGGGTTGGGCAATCCCAGAGAGAGAAAGGATGAAAAAACTTTAAAAGTGCAATTATTAAATATTCATGCCACTGGCATTCTGTATCTTCAGTGAAGTTCTTGCTCTATATATGGAATGAAACCTATGGTTAAGCACATGAATCTACCAGCTATCAGTTTTGAAAGAGTTCATTATAATGTGAAGGGGAAAAAACTCTAGGTTACTAAATATACATTAAAATATATTGAGAAAATAGGGAAAGAAGACATATTTCTGCATGTTCCTTGGCCTTTAAAAAATAACAGATAAATTTTCTTTTAAACACATTCTTATTGTTCAAACACTTGAAGAAAAAACAGTACATTACCTTCGATCATATTTTCAACTTCTAAGGTGATTTTATTAACTCCTTTTTATTGCACAGTTTAAATATTCTAATTGGCACACAGCACACTTTCTGTCACTACATATCCATTAGTCTTTAATGGGTTTGAAATGGTCTACAGTATTATGGGGCTGGCAGAGCTACTGCAGTACCATTTACAACGATGCAACGTAAGTGGGGCATAAAACCACAATGGTCAATGCCACTACAAGCATTAAAAAAATACAACTCCCTCCAGTTCCTCCAGCATGTATCCTTATGATGGTTTTGCACAGGCAAGGGCCAGTCTCCACAAGTGCTGATGACCAAAACAAGGTCTGTGAGAGGAGAGAGGAGAGGAGAGATGTGACTGATACCAAAACGATGCTACATTTATGCCCAGTGTTGCAAACCTTGTTTGCGAAGGTGGTTCTTTTCCATGAAAACTGTCCCTGCAATGCTATCGAGGCCATCTGGATCCCATATGGGGATCCAGATTCTGAGGAAAACAAGAAGTTTATCACTGTGAGAAATGTGAAAGGAAGACAATTAGACTGATACACCTATTCAAGGAAAATGAGAACTGGGCAGCTTTGTTACTGTCAATGAGAAAGTCCTTCCCACTGACTCACTGTAGCTGTGTAAATGACAAGAAAAAGAAAATCTGAGTTCCGTATCATCATTTTAAATTTAATGCATCTCCATGCAAGAGGTTTAAAACATCCCATGTTTTATGATGCTTAGGAAATATCAATAAAAGCCTACAGAAATCTGGAGATCTGTCTGCTACTACATAAATAATTCCCCTGCCTCCATTCCTAGGAAAGTGCAAAGACCACATGAAGATTCATTCCCTCTTTCCCTCTCCCCCTACCCAGCTTTTCAGGATAATTCAATGTGAAGCAATAATCATGTTCTTCAGCAGTCTTCTTTACTGAGACAAAATAACTAATTCCACACATTTAATCACAGATTCTTTCTTTTATCCTTTAATTATGAAGTGGTGCCTGTTCAAATTAAAGCAGATTGCTTGTAAATATTTTCAGGCACAAAGGAAGAAGCAAAGTCGGCTAAGAAATTTGGTAAGAAGGAAGGTGAAAATATCCTAAACCCAAGGAACATTCTCTGTATTTCTGAGTTACAAGTGATGAGATGGTTTTTATTTGGGTGGTTTTACACAATAAATTTTAAAGAGTAGTTGCTTAAGTACATCTAAAGGTTAAACCTTCAAAGCAGCTAATCTGTATGTAAGAACAAGTAACTGTCAAATACTTAACCTTTTACAGATTAAAACTGTCTGCCTAACACATGTGAAATCATCATTGTTGTAATTGTCATAAGTAGATATCTGAGCATTTTCTGGAGATAAGATCTCCTTTTTTTGAGCAGTAATTTTATGCCTTGGGTCACTTGCGTGTTCATGGCTGTGATAAAACCACTGCTTTCTGTAAGAAGTTATAAGCCAGGACTTTTTAACTGCTGTACTGGTTTCCAGCACCAGTTATTGGTTGTAACGGGCAGTTTTAAATTACTATAAAATGAACTTGCAGGGTGACTTGAAATGTTTTACTGTTCCATTGCTGGAAGTGGTTGTATGAGTGAACTTTCACAACAGTATGGCCAGGGCATAGGAGAAGAAAACGCTTCAATTTCTGATAAGCTGCGAATGTTACTATACAATATTGCCCTTTGACAACATTTGATAGAAACACACACGGTCACTAGAATGTGTCTAGAATGCCATTACATTATGGTGATAAGTATTATGAATATAAGAGATAAATATTTCTAGTACAAGTGAGCATGGAAATGGAATTTTTCCCATACATTGCTTATATATAGCAGGGAAAACCAGCCTGACACCCTTCAGCTACTCTATGTGGACATACATTCTTACATGGGTCTATGTTCAGGCCCACGTCCTATAACAAGACCAGGCATTTTCATTTTCAGTCACAGCAAAAGGTAATCATTAGATTGCCCAGCAACCCAGTCACCTTGTAAGCCCAGGATGTGACTCTCAGACAGGTAGGGTTTGAGGGTATAGACTTTAGCTCAGCTCTCACTGTGCTGCTCAGCATGCATTGGGAAAGCTGGCCTGTGTCAGACTGAGGTCCAGGCTTCACCCTCCTCTTCCCTTCAACTTTCCGCACTTTTATATCATTTTAGCTATAAACACCAAAGATCAGGATTCTTCTGGTTCAAGATGCTGCACCAGATCGAGCACAGAGACAATGACTGCCCTTCACAGACTCCAGCTGCCTCCCACACCATCTTTCCTGAAAGATCTAAGTTATCCCATAAGGAAATCTCCTGCAAGTATGTCTTTTGGGCTCTGTGCCAGATATCCAACCTGCACTGTTTTCCTCCCCCTAACAATTAAATATGGTTTTGAAACTAGAAAGTTTTGTTTTGTTTTCCCAAACCCATGTTTGTTTCACAAACTGACATGTACTGCATGGTCAAAAAGGCTTCCTTGGAAAGCAATGCATTAAGACTGTGGTGTCCCCGTGCCACCTACTCCCTCTTCCATGGCTGTTATTTTGAACCTGCTAACTGATTTCAGCAAAATCTGACAGAAGTTTCCAAAAAGTCCTACTGAAATCAGCAGCTGTTTATGCAGTGCGAATAACTTGGTCCTTATCCGTGCCATCTGAGGGCAGCCCACGAGCCCTGGTGAGCCCAGACACAGCTCTGAAACTGTCCCAGACCTGTTTCCTCCCCACATCACCAGAGAGGAGCACAAGGGAAGGTGCCAGTGACTGCTCAGGGGAGCTTTTTCTTTTCCTATCTAGATTAATAATAATAATAATAGTAATAGTAATAATAATAATAATAACAACAACAACTACTGACTCTATCAATTGTCAGTCAATACCCGTTTGGTATTCAAAGCCCAATCACTAAAAACAGAAAAAAGGCGGTTCTGAAGAGCAATAAAAGCGCCAACAGAAGCACACAACCTCTTGCAATGTACTCTGCAAACAGCCCCTCACATCCCAACTCATCTGAAAGAGAGGTGCAAAAGTTGTTGCGTCACCACCACACGTATGGAAGGTCATGTCCAGGACAGAGAGAGGCAATATGTACTGCCCTGCACTCTGCATCAATGCAGTTTCCCCTACAAGTTTATTTGTGAGCTGAACTTGAGCAGAGAATGCCAGCTGTGCCATATTGTAAAGTGGATTTGTCATGTGGATTTATCTATATTTTGTCCATTAAGTCACCCTTGGGAACAAGCACTAGTTAGAACTCTCTGATAGATGCAGAGGGTTTTTATACAGATGAAAGGTAAAAAAACCGAATGCAGTGATTTCAAGAGACTGGGGGAAAAAAAGAGAGGTATTATTAGCACATTGAAAGGCATCTGAAATATAAATTATGTGAAAGCACATCACTTCATATATCCTGTTAATTACATGGTTAATATTATGGAATCTGACAACTCCCCACAGACACCAGGACTATTGATTAGTTCCATTTTATGTTAGAAATTTCTCTCTTCTTTCCAGAATTACCTCTTTAACCTCTTTCAGTCCAATAAATTCACATTAAAATGTGACCAGGAGTGACAACCTTGGGAGAGGACTAACCTCTCCCTCTATCATGTCATTTTAGCCTCAGTCTCAAATTGGTACAGCACTCCCATAGCTATTAGCTCAGCTCTTCTCCTGCCTCCTGAGTAGATGAAGCAGTATGTCTAATTAATTTACAATCCTTAAGTACAAAGGTAGCTATCAGCAAAACTATATTAAAATCAAACTACCAATAAGGTAATTGTAAAATCATAATTTTCTGGGATGTTTTCCACTAAATACCATCCTAGCTTTGAGGCTGAGTATTTTTGGAAGTTTAGCCTTATAGCTACATGAAAGTCAAATACTTCATACATGACAGTATATCTTGCCCCATAAAAAAAAAAAAGACAGATGCTCTTTAATACAATGAAATGCAATTTAAAGCCAAGTCAATAAGATAGTAACCTCTTATCCTCAAATGAGGGCTATGCTATACATCATGGGTTAGAAGTTAAAATGAAGAGAATGGTTCTTGCCACTCATAATTCAAAGGTTGTTGTCAAAAGGTTTCTGTTCATAGAAATGCTATTGGTTTTATTCAGCTGGCAGAAGCTGTGCAGTATTCTAAGCAGCTCAGACAGATAGCTTTTTTAGCTATTCAGTTCAGAGCCAAATTTTCCTGAACAGCATAAGGACTTGATTTTGCTAATGTATACATGTTGCACTGTACCCAGTTCCAGAAATAACCCGCATCCCTGAATGCAGGCTGGGGTCTAGGGAGGATACATGCTAACAGCCAGATTCCCTATTTTTCTTTGCACTCAGAGAGGCCAGACACAACCAGCGAAAAAAGATTGCTGCAACTAAGAAGCCCTCTGACACAAAGCTTTGCTGCTGCCCAGCTCCCTACCTCCTTCTCACTGATGAGAAAATATCGAATACTGGGGGTGGGAGGCAAGAGCCCCACTGCAGCACAGTAGCAACGGGCAAGAACCTCCACTGAGCTCCCATCATCCTCATGAAACTCACTTTTGCTGCAACCAAATAGCTGAGGGACATGAAAAGCAACCAACCTTCTGCAGGCAGCCATCCTCTCTTCCCCCTCTTGAGCCTGAAGGGAATAGAGGTAAGGTGTGAAATCTGAAGTCCCCTTAACTCCCCCGTTTTCTCTGGCTGTCAGACGAGTGATGCTTGCTAGCATCCTGAAGGGTGTGGGGAGCCTTTTCTCTTTCTCTTTCTCATTTCTCACCCTGAATAAACCCCTTTCTGCAAGCATGCCATTCCTGCATGGTCAGGGACAGCAGGAGAGGAGCTGAGTTCATTTGCTCTGAGAAGCTGTCAGCATCTCCCTTAAGGAGGGCAGGTTGCCAGCCTCTCAGAGCCAGTTATGTGGTGGCCTGACCTCTAGCAACCCTCATTTCCCACTGTCATATTCCTGTACACTACATCATCCTTTCTCCTATGGCCATACCTCACCAGCACAACCCACTCTGAGGCTTGGTCCTAGTCCTTTGTGGTCAATGCAGCTTATGTAAAAGACAGAGACAGAAAGTAGAATGCTGGACCAGCCAGTGACTTCTCTAAGCCCAGAAGGGTTGCAAAGGCACAGCTGAAGCCTTAAGTGTGAAATCTCGTACTGTTTGCTCAGTGTTGTTTGGTGTCAGTGGCCCTAAGGTGTAAGCAACTGCAGCAGGAACAGATAGAAATGTTCCTGCTGACAGGAACAGAACAGGATGCTTATTTGTCCCATTTTCTTTCTGGAAGGAAATTATCTGTTACTGCTAATGCTGAAATCTGTGCATCATGTCTGTGTCTGTATTAGGCTGAGCATGAGAGAAGTTGCCAATTACAGGTAGAGGCTATCTTCAAAATCTGGATAGAAGCTGCTCATCTTGACTGTACTACCCTATAGTAGTACTTCTCACTCTTAAAAGAAACTCCAATAATTTGGTACAGGCATTGCATTAGCTACGTTTTAATCTATACAAGCAAATTCAGTTAGATAACTGCTTGTGTGTGTGCAATTTTCCACATATCAATGCCAGCATTCTGCAGACTGTAGAGGCGGCTACTCAGTTGAAATCCTCATGTATTTTTCTTGCTCACATATAGGCAAGGCCATAGTTACTGATATTCTTTTAGAAATCTGACCTGCTGTCTACTGGGAATTATTATGTCTCACCAGAAAATGCTGGATAGAGGATAAATCCTGCATGAGAGAGAGCATGAGGGCACACATGCCTTTACCCTCATGTACTGCACATGCCTTTTCCCCAGGCACATACCTAGCAGGTGCAATCCAGACCTTCATTTGTCACTCAGAGGCCAGTAATGGGCTCTCCAGAAATATTCTTAATAGATTAGATTAGATGAGAATTATCTTCTGTCTTTTTAGACTATCTTGGCATTAACAAAAAACCTGGATATATTTTCCAGGTAAACGTGCTTTCTCTGAAAAACTGAAAGATAGGACAAATGTTCCTGTCTCCTCTGAAATAACATTTACCACCTCTTGCTAGAGAGAAGCAGCTGGCTTCAGTTAATCTGGTAGGATAACAATAAACTTAATAAATGTAATGACATTAAGATCTAAACCTTCTTCTAAAAGACTTGGGTACAGGGATGAGCTGCACACCGGGTGCGGAGCGTGGCACCCAACTCCTGTAACGGATCTCAGTGTGCTGCACTGGGTGCCAAAGCTCCCCATGGGGAAAATGGGGAGGAGCCAACATCAAAGAGCCAGTTCTCAAATCCCAGAGGCTACATTGGGAACTGGCCAAAGGAAAATGTCAAAGAGAACTTTCAGGTTTTGCTGTGATTAGACCTCCCAGTGGAAGTAGAACTCACAGCTGGAGTGTCACCTATGTGCCCTCTTGGGTATTCAGGTCAGACAAGGGGGGCATACCTCTCCTTGAAAAGAAAACCAAAGGACACAGCTAAGCACATTGTTTTGCTAACATTCCAGTGGTTAAAGCAGCAGCAGAAGAAAATGGGAAGCCCAGATCCATGTATTTCTCTAGCATGAGTCTCACATCCAAAGATTCATTCTCAAGGAACATGTGCTACTTACTAGGTCAAAGGCTACTTCTGGATGACCTTCAAAGCCCTTCACCACACTCCCTGGAGCCTCATCTGGGAATGGAGGGATCATGGGGCCAGGAGTAAAGTGGTTGGAACATTCAGCTGGAAAAGGGGAGTCCTGATTTCCCTGGGTTGTATCACCCCAAAGACGCAAACTGCGTGACATGCAAAGCAGCACAGACAGCGTGTGGCCATACCGTATCTTGGACTTCTCCAGGCCCTTACATACTGGGCTAATGAGTCTGCTAATCCCCAAACTGTTTCTAGGCGTGTGTAGCAGCAAAGCTGGAGCTAAGCTTAGGTGTGCTTCTGCCAGAAAATATTGTCTTAGGTGCCCAGTTGCATTGTGTGGGGTTTTTGGGTCATGCGGTTTGCTATGTTAATTCTGCCTAAACTGTGCACATAAACCATTTGTGGCACCTTCCTTAAAAGTGGCAAAATTCAAATAAGGATCTGCTTTGGTGGCACATCATCAGCTAAACTAATCTCCTGGCATAAACTTGCACTGCCTGGTTCAGTGAACAAAATCAAAATCCAGTCTCCAAGTAAGTCAGAGGAATTTCGGACTGATGTTGCAATTGCTAGGCACATTAAATGACAGACAAAATCAAAGTGATTTTCAGTGGTTTGGGTACATAGGCCACTAGTAAGTTAGTCCTGCATTCAGCTTCCAACCTAGGTATGTCTCCAGTCTGCTAACAAGCACCCTTTGTGGATTACTTGCTGTACTTTGACCTTCCGGAACTGCCTAGTTTTGATTTCCACTGAAGACCTAAGATTCTTCTGTACTCCCCATAAACAATGTCTCTTTCCTGAACTGACTGAATTTCTCAGTAATCACATACCTTAGATCACAGCCTGCAGGTTTAGATGCATCACTGTATGAAGCACGGTACAATGAGCAATCTGCTGACATTGTATCATGCTTAGGAAACATAGTCTCACAAAGAAGCCTGGCTCACCTCTCTCCTTTTAAGCCTATAAGGTGCCCATGCCCACAAAGACAGGGTTGATCTGGTTCACATCCTCTGGGAAGCTTTGGGCACAGGTACACAGCACAGCAGGGCAGAGATCCTCAAGCTAACAGAGACCAGAGGAAGGCTTTCACATATAGCACCATGCAGCCCTATAGCTTTGTTCTAGAAGCAGCATAGATGTACTCACCTGATGCTGAGCCCAAAATAGTTACTCTTTCTCCTGAAAAAAAAACAACCATGGACAAAGCTGATCAACTCAGATGTTTTTCTCCATGAACACAGCTGAACTGCTTACAGATCTACAGACGTGATGTTCAATGCAACTGGTGCCAAGTATCACAGAGCGTTACCTCAGGTAAATACAAGCTCACTGTTAATAATAATACTGTGATTTGTTTTTATCATCATCCAGTATACTTTTGCAATGTTTTTCAATTCATCTGGTCCATATCAACTGTATGATAATTGGGTGTTAATTTATACACCTTTTCTCTGAAGTATCTGTTCTGCTCTTCGGCGTCCTTGCAATGAATTTTTTTATATCAGAGATTTTCTTCAGAGAAAATAGCTCCCCAAGCTCCTGCTCCAACCTCTCTATCTACAATATTGCTGAATGTGTCAAACCAGGCTCTACCTCATCCTCTGCTTAACTAGTCCACAGTTATTTTCAAAGATCCTCTTCTATGTCTCGTCATTATTGTAAGAAGGTCAGTTTCTGTTCACTTGAGTAAAAATATAACCGATGCTATTTTCCTAGTGTTAAAACTATGTATCACAGACTAAGAAAAGCATCAAGTGTACTCTTTTCCTATCAGTAAAAGACTGATATTACAGGTGCCAAAAACTTGACCTGAACATGTCCCATATTTTGTTGCATTACTTTTGCTTGATTGCTAAGCAAACCTCTGCAAACCTAAATCTTTTCAATTACATCATATTCATGAATGTGTCACACCTCACTCTGTCATTGTGCCAGAGACTCATTAAAGATCTACTCAGAGCTTCCTTCCTAATTTATATTTCTTCTATGAGTTGCTTTGATTTGAGAAATCTCTTTTGCAAAAGGAAAGACGTCCATTGTTTGGAGTCTAAAAGGAAATGTAGGTGTTTAATTGGTGGATGTGGTTTTAATTATACTTTCTCTCTCCACCACAAACCCTCTTCATAAACTGTGACAAGTCTGTTGGCAGCCTGCTGTATCAGACTGGGGGTAGCTGACTTGATAAGCATGTCACCCAGATGAAGGAAAACACAAATTCCCTCCAACTTTGCTCAGAATTGCTAATTAGCTCAAAGGCAGGGCCCTGAATTGGCACAGAAAACCACTATGAGAAAGTCCAAAGGAAATGCAGTACTGTAACTCAATAGGGTCTAGTAGTATTTTACATGCTTTCTGGTTTATTGAAATCACATTAGCATCTTTGCCCTGAATATACTCCTTATTTAAACACAAGTGCAGTGACATACAGTCCAGTAAAGTCCCCTGCTTCATTTCTATGCAACCATATCATGATGGTAAAGATGGCTCATTTACTAGAGAACATAAAGAAGAAGATGTTTTTATTTTTACAAAACCAGTCACCTACTCTCATAGCACTGAGGTCCTTTCTGTCATTTCCCAAATGAATGCAGAAGTGGGGATGAAGGAAGCACCAATCTGGGCACTGTTATGATTCTCTGCTGCCATTTCTCAATGGGGCTCATTACCTCTACCACTCTGACCAAAATAAAATCAAACCCTACTGTACACGCTTGGCGTTTCCAATAACCAAGTAGTAAGGAAGCATTTTCAATAAATAAATTTCATGTGGCTACTTTTTTTTGCCTTACTAACATAAAATTTAGTTGCTCTTACTAAGTAAGGGCAAATCGTGCCTGTCCAATCTGATGGCCTTCTAAGAGGGAGTTATGGCATTGGTTGACATGGGAAGATGACAGATTTCATCTATCTAAATCTAAACCTTGTAAAATCTTTGATAACCTCCAACATAACATCCTTATCTTCATATTGGAGAGACATGGATTTGATGGATGGATTGTTTAGTGGATAAGGAATTGGCTGGATGGATGCAGACAGAGAGTTGTGGTCCATGTCTCTACATCCAGGCGGAGGTGGGTGGTGATGAGTCCCTCAGGGCTCTGCCTTGGGACCGGTGCTCTTCAGTATCTTCATCA
>WEKY01056704.1:0-44133 GCA_013390045.1 Picathartes gymnocephalus | reverse complement strand
CACATAGATGTTTCTGTATGTCTGTGTACATGTACCTGCCTTTCTAGTCTATTTATATATAAGAACATGGGTCTGAATGACTCTTCAAATTGAATAGTCACAATTCTTTTTGTGATATTTATGCAGTATCTAATCATCAAGAATATAAAGGGGTCAAGATAAGTTTTATTTTCAAACAAGAATTTGGAAAAAAACCAGGTAACCTTGCAGAGTCCAAACTTCACAGGAGGGGGTCTCTGTGTGTGGAGCTTCTGTTAAATTGACTGTCACTGAGAAGATTCCTTATAAATTATGTTCTTTAGACTTGCTAAAAACCATTCAAGGAATAGATTTTAATGGATTTTTTTTAAAATTTGAAAGTTATTGTTTCATTGGATCTAAAATAGACCTGTTTTCCCCTGTTTTATTACGCTTCCCATGATGTCTTTTACAGAAATGTCTTTTAAATAATGTCTCAGATTTGCGTGTTGGCCAAGATTATATTTCTTAGTAAGAAAACATGCTCGATGGTGAATGAGAATTTGTAGTAAAACATAAAGAAAAAATAGGAAATTTTTGAGAAAATGGAATGGTATGATTGGAGCAATTTGGCTTTTGAAACTGGAAGGGCTTCCTTAATTAATTTTTTTCTGTGCCTACTGAAGCTGCTATTCTGGCCTGTGGAAAACAACGTTGACTGGTCTTGACATGATAGTGTGGAGATTTTCTTTATGACTTGACACCAAGAAGAAGCTGGAGCTTCCCAACTATTTTTATCAACTGTTGTATTTTTAACATTTTTTCCAACAGTTCTATTTGACGGTCTGTTTGTGGGATCAGAGTCTGCAAATCTCATACAGTATTCTTTCCTGAATTATTTTATTTATAATTGTTACTCTTTAATTCTGAAACATTACCAACATCTGCAAAGTAGCTGAATTCAGTAATTAATTCCAAGGGAATGTTGAGCTATTCTTTGCCCAAACTCATTCTGTGGGTTCTGGGTTTCCAGAGATGTGAATTCAGTTTATTTGAGCAATAAATTTCCCTTAATTTCCACATATGCATAAATGTGCATAACTGAGCTTGGGAACCCAGCTCTGGCTTGGAGCTTGGGAGATGCTAGTTCTGGGCTCCGTCCTGGCAACTGACCGTGATTCATTCATCTGATCTCTTTGAGGTACCTTGGGATGCCCGGAAAATATGTGTAAATTGTTGTTTGCTTCCTATGTAAAATTATCCCCTAAGGATGCTGTAGTTTGACATAATGTTTTAGATTTTAGCATATCTGAGATATATTCCCCATTTTAAATTAGTCCATTGTCCATGTTTCTTTTGGAAAAGGAAAAAATTGATTTCAGAGGGCAATCAACTTCTAAACTTCTTTTAGAAATTTTATTTTCTTCTCCTTTTTTGCTATATTTTCTTAAAGGTAATTTTTCTAAGGACCTTTTTAGGGATTCTAAGACATTTTCTCATTCCTTCAAAAGTACAGGATCTGTATGAAATTAACCCCATGATAAGCCAGAGTATTATTCATACTAAGTATACAGGGTTTGTATGATGGACAAAAGAAATAGAAAGACCTGTGCCATATGCTGTGTCAGGTATTTTTCTGTACTTAATGATCTATGGTCCTTTCCCAAAGATGACTATTAAACCTTATATAGGTGAGCTAGTTCTAAATTCTAAATTTAATCTAATTCTAATTCTAAAATTTATTCTAAAAATGAGCTCCTCTTAATTTAAATGTAGTGGTTTACATTTACATAGAAAATAGTTTTCTAATTTTAATTAATTAGTTAGCCTTATAATTGGAGGAGTTGTTTCTTTTTTTTGTGAGCTAATTAGATATAATCTCACTTTCTCTATCTCCATTGCCTTTAATCAGATTTCTCTGGCAAGATAACCCTCTTAATTCAGTTTTTTCACTTCCAAACTGTAATTGTCTTTATATATTGTAGGCATTTATAATAATGCTTGGTCTTGATTGTTTGCACGAGCCTCAGCATTTCCCCATAACCCTCCAAATGGATTTTGATTCCTGTGGCGATCATAAGACAGTGGGGGAAACTGCTGCAGTAATGTAAACAGCAGTTTTATAACACTCTACGTGAGAACAAAATGTATCATGGAATAGGCTGCTGCTGCTGCTGGGGACTTGATCTGTTGATCTGTTGGAAAGACTTGTTTCATGCACATGTTTTCATTCTCTATTTCTGAGCCGACAGTTTGGGGTGACTTTTATAGGATTCCTGTCTCACCTCTCTACCTGTTTCATAGAAGCAATTCCAAACCTGCGAGTTATACCTACATCAGCTAGGAGTGAATCAAGCCTTGGTCTAACCTGCTCCCTCTGCACTCCTAACAAATCTTCCATATCACCTTTAATGAACAACAAAAAAAAAAAAGTATGTTTTGGAAAACTAATGCCTTAATGTGTTTCTGTCCCCTGTCCAATCCACAGGGGTTCCCTGGGGTGCTGTGGAGATGAATCTCTCCATTTTCCTCTGTTCTGCACTGACAACATTTTGCCCCAGAATATTAAATTTCTCCTAGTGAAGGTTCTCCATTGGCACAAGCACCAGGGAGCCAGCACGTGCTCCATGATGCATCTGAACACAAGTGTTGGGGGCCTAGAAATTAGTGAGTGCTGTTTTGGGTGTTTAAAGTGGTGTGAGTCATGCTAACCCTGAGTAATATTTCAAGTATTTAGATAGACAAATGTTAAATGATTTTTTAATATTTTCTGTTAATAATTTTAGGTAGGCAGTATCAATTTAATTTAAATTAATCATTATGCTTATATTATATACAGAATAATTATAGTACATGTTGCATGTGAAATCAGATGCTTATTCTAATCTCAATTTATTTGGGTTACATCATGCTAAGAGTTTAAAATGGAAAAGAAGTATTGAAAGTGATTAAAGGATATGTATTTGTGTAAGACATACTCATGATCTGCTGAAGAGACATTCTCTTTGCTGCTGTAAGACACTTTTCACTTTCACTAACTAAAGATCAGAGCAAATTATTTGCATCAAAGCTTCTTATTTAAAACAGTTTTTTGATGGCAACACACTTGCTGAATTTGCAAGCAAGCACCTTTATGTAGTTACAGCAGCATGAAGCGTGCCTGCCTGTTATTGGAAAGCATCCAAGGACATCCTCAGCCTTTCAGCTTTCCTCTGTGGGGTGGGGTTTTTGTTGCTGTTGCTGCTTTTCTTCATTTCGTGTACTTCACAGCGATTTCTGAAGAAGTGCTGGTTGATTTCTCTGTTTGTTATTTTGCACTTCAAAGTTCGGATGCTTAGTGAGCCACTGAACAGATATAGACTTTCTTTCCTGGACAACTTAAAGTAGGATCTCTTCCCTTTCCCTGGCGGTACCAGCTGCCAGCAGACTTGGGTGGCCCTCTGGGAGAACCCTGATAGCGCACGTGATTTGCGATGGCCAGAGTACCGAAGGCTGCATCTTTAAACAGTACCTTGCACTTGTTTGCAAACGAAACCAGGTTGTTAATCAGAAATAGGCTGACAGGGCAGCAGTGATTCCTGCCTCCAGAGGAGAGCAGGAGGAGTTGTGTGGGGAGGAAAGGGCAAGGCTGGGCCCCATCGGGGCTGGGGAGTGGGAACCAGCAGGGGAGAGCTGGTGGTCAGTGACTCAGCAGTGCAGGGTGAGCGCTCATTCCCCAGTCTCCTGCCAGCTCCGAGTCCGTGAGGATTTCAGGAAGTCATTATGCCTTAAGGTTACTCAGTGTTGGGCTTTCTGCTGCTTCTCCCCAAGCTTCTCCCTTTCATCTTTACAGAGCCATTCAAAAATTGCCTGTAATGGGCACATATGCTCTCTTTTAGAGATGAAGGATGCCATTTGTGTCTAGTTTGAATACTGACACACTATTTCTTGCTTAGAGATTTAAGGAAGAAGCTACCTTTTAAGAAATAAACTTTTTCATAGATTAAAACATTCGAATTTCATTGAACAAAGTGGTTTTCAGTGACCTCTGTTTCCCAGATGATATGCCCCCTTTTGTATGCAACACTTTGGTGCAAATTCATCAGCACATTCTAAGCAAGTACAGAGATTACAATGAGGATTATGACATTATTTTAGGAGGTGATGCTCTCTGGCTGGTGCATTTTCAGCACTCTTTCAAATCTCCCTCAGTTGAGCTTAATGTCCAGTTTGAGATGTCAGTGAATGTATAATAATATAGCTCTTTTATAGAATCAAAGTCTTTGTGCAGGGATAGAAATCTACTTAATTAAGCATGAAATAAAAGAATTAACATTGTGACATAGGTGTTTTAAAGGATTTCCAGATTAGGCAGGTGCACACATGGTCATGTTTAAGAACAGCTTTTTGTAATAGTGTAAAGAAGCACTGAGATGTTGGGTTCTGTGAATATGTGTATCACATTGAAATAACTAGTAGATATAAAGAGAAAAAAAATTAACGTTTGCAGTACCTGATCAGTAAAATAGTAGATTGAGAATGAATGGAGGGATAGTTTTTAACTACTATTTTGGGGAATGATAAAAATGCCATCCTTCAAGGGATAGTTAGGTCTAGTCCTCCAGTAATCCAAGGTTCTACTACTTGGAAGATGGCTGTTGCAACAAAGGACCGTATCAACCATTACTTTGTCTGCGTGAACCTTTCTAAGGACAGAATCTCTCAACCTGTTTGATTTGACAACCTATTCCAGTGCTACTAGGGAAAATATTTTTCCAGCTGTCCAACTTTAATCTGTGAAACTGCTTTGTGTGGTTGTTTTCCTTGTTAAGCTGTTTGACACTACCAAGAAGAGTTTGGTGGTGGTGTCCAAAGAGCTACCCTTCAAATAGTTGTAGACAGATATTAATTCCTCTGTGGTTTCTTCATTATCAGAATTATCAGACCCAGCTCCTTGAGCCTCTCTACACAGGGTATGTGTGTTAGGCACCTTTGTTGGAGCTTTCCCATTTTCTGTGCATCCCTCTTGAACTGAGGGTCTCGCTGAGCTGCCTCAGCACTAGCTTTCCTTAGTCAGCTGCCGTGCTCCTCTGGATGCAGTTCAGTGTGCAGTTTGTTCTGTTCACAGTGAGGGCTCACTGCTGCAGCACGGTGTCCACTCTGACATCACAGGCGCATTCTTACGGGCTGCTGCTTGCTGAGGTTGCAGTCAATGCATGGGGTTATTCCACCCTGGCTGCAGAATTCTGTGCTTTTCCCTGTTGGAAGCATGACATTTCTGTTGGTTAACCCCCAAATTTATTGAAGTCTCCTGGACAGAGGCTCTGGCACTTATCCTGTCAGCCACTCTGCCTAGTTCAGAGCTGCCTGAAAGTTTGCTGATTCTGTTAACTTCCTATCTGAGTGGAGGTCAGTCTACAAAAGCCTACTGATAAAGTCCATCCTGTTATTTTTATTTTGATAGCCTCCTAAGATACTTAGCAATGCTTTTAGGAGAAAACCCTCCACTATATGTAACATTATACTCTTCTAAAGAGAAGGAAAGACTCAATACTAAAGCAGAAGCTGGTATTTTATTCTTATGCAGAGACGATGTAGATATATTTAGGTTGATGTATGAAATTTTGTAATACCTTTTTTTCTTCTGAATACACCATTTTCTGTTCTGTTTATTTCACTGACTGATGTGAACATTCTAGTATGTATAGTTTTAGATACAATTTATTGTTCTTTTGAAGAAGAAGTGTTTAATTGTGACAAAGCAGTGTGATGTGTGTTAAGAAAGTGTTTTCAGGTTAGACTCTGAGTCTTTTCTGTGTGGAGAAATCATCATAATTGGTCTTCCAAAATCTTTATTAGACACCTTAAATAGTTTCCACAACACTGGGAAAGTTTCTATTACTTCAGGTACTATTTGACAATTTTAGTGTGAATGAGGGACACTGGCTGAATTTCTGTATTTCTGTACCATGATAAAAATGTGGTCTAGTAGGATTTGGTACTTGGGAAAAGGAATGCATCTTCAATTTTTTTTTTTTTTTTTTTTTTTTTTTTNTTTTTTTTTTTTTTTTTTTTTTTTTTTTTTTTTTTTTTTTTTTTTTTTTTTTGATACTGTATATCTTGAATGCTAGCCTGAAGCCAGACTCTTTATATTTGCAAATTTAATTTAAGTCAGGGAAGAAAACTCTGGTAAAACATGAAAAGTTACTTTAATCTAATGTTTTTGGGTGGGTGGGTTTGTTTGTTTCTTTGTTTGTGTGGTTTTTGTTGGTTTTTTGTTTGGTTGTTTTTGTTTGTTTGTTTTTTGGGTTTGTTTTTGGTTTTTTGTGGTATGGTTTTTTGTTATTTAACTCTCATTATTTGAACCCATTAACTAAATGACCAAGTGGCTCCAGCTCTCAGTTTATGAGCTAGATGATGGATGCTGCAATTATTCTGAAATAAAGTGTTATTTTTTGTAAGTCAAGAACTGGTGCTTTGTAAGTGAAGAAATGGTTGCTGAACATTAGGAGCATATTAGTGGAACGAGAGGGAAGGGAAAGATTTACAGAAATTCAGAGGAGGACTTTTGAGGCTTTCTGAAAGACCTTATGGAATGGAGGCCATTGACAGTCCCATGTTCACTCCCCGCAGTGTTCACTGGGTCCACCTGGACATTTAAGGCAGCTTTTAGTCTTGTGGGAAAGACATGATTTGACTCAGGTTATTATGTCAGTCCCATAAACTTAGCTGAATAAAAGCTTCTATGCAGGGATGGATTTTGTGGTGTGAGTCTACTTTTATGTCATTTTAAGATCATGCTCTTCCTTTAACCTCATCAGAAGAATGAACAAATCTGGTTCACTTTCCCCTTAAATTTCCTTAAATTTCTTCATGTGTTCAATGTGTAAATGAACATGAATACAGACCAAGCAAGGAAAGTATTTTTAAAAGACTCTCCAAGAAATACAGCATACTGCCTAAGCACTTGTTTGCTGCCAATAGATCAAGCCACAATAATGCAGGCCATGTATAAGACCTTAGAATAATGTTAAAGAATGTGAAGAAAATTACAACCCAGGTTCCCTCACAAAAGTAAAAATTCATGGCTAGCCCTACAGAGCCATGTTAGAAATTGAATTATAATTTATACCTACATAATTTGAATAGTCCGTGTGTTTGCCATCCAGTACTTTATTAATTTTGTTTGAGTGTTTTTTAAAGAAAAGCCCAACGTGACTATTTTATTATGGTGGACGACCACAAGTTGAAGGAGATGGCAGAAATTATCCTTCAGAGAATCTGGTTTCATTGTACATGGAACTTGTGAAACCCAAAGAACATACCATGCCTTGCCTGGCTCCCAAAATCAACAGAATTGTGTTAGTTTAGATTGTAGATTGTTGTGGTGTTGTTTTTACAGAAAATATAACCTCCCACCTTGCTTTTGAGAAGGAATTAGCATGGAGCATTATTTGTTCAAGAAAGCAGCATCCAGTTTAAACAATTTCTTACAGTGATACCTTTGACTGCAGCTCCTTAGAGCTACATAAATCCATTGAGGAAAACAATAACAAGTGGCAAGTGGGCTCGGATGATAACAGGTTCTTGACAGCAAAACTTCACATGAAGAGAAGTGGAGCAAGCAGGAGGAACTGTAATAACAGGAAAATATTTGCTCTGTTAACCTTTGCATGGGCAAGAAGTGGACTCACCCCTCCTTCACCTGAAAGTTTGTGGTCACAGCTGCTGCCTTGAATGCTAGGGTGAAAATACAGGTGGTTTTTTTTGACATGTGCAGGTAGCTAAAGGGTACTCCTGGCCATGAAGAGAGCACATAGGCTGCTGGCTGCTTGCTGGCAGGCCATGGTAGGCTGTTTTCATACTCACAGCCTTGTGACACTGCTGTCAGTGTCACAGCAGTTTCTTTTTATTTTAGGTTGCTGAAAAGGCTTACTTTATCGATTTGCTAGTTAGATTGATATCCTAAAATTGGAACCATATATTGTTATGTCACATTAATATTTGGTTTGGTAATTTCTGTTTTGCTTTATACACTTTTAATTCAACACAGGAATACTGCATTCAGCTAAATGTTTGTTGATTCCCTATGAGCCAAAAATGCAAACCAAACAAACTTCTTTTGAGTATTGCTCTCTTGTGTTCCAAATACCAGTATTTGCAATCACTAACTACTTGTGGTAAGCCTCTGCAAATAGATGCATGTAATGGAAGTCATGTTTTTTAAATAAAGAGCAGATCAGTGATCTGTGTTACAGACTCTCCACAAGATATCAGGGACTAGTTTAGCTAGTGGGGCAAGACCTTCGCCTTAAAAAGAGACCAACTTGATACCTTACAGAAAATGTTGAGATACCTTAGAGTGAACCATTTATTTTGGATAAATCACACAGAATCGCAGAATACGCCGAGCTGGAAGGAACCCACAAGTATCATTGAGTTCAACTCCTGGCCCTGCACAGCACCATCCCCAAGAGTCACACCATGTGCCTCAGAGTACTGTCTAAGCACTTCCTGAACTGTGTTGATCTTGGTGCTGTGACCACTGCCCTGGGGAGCCTGTTCCAGTGCCCAAACACCCTCTGGGTGAAGAACCTTTTCCTAATATCCAACCTAAACCTGTCACTGGTCACTACAGAGAAGAGATCAGTGCCTGCCCCTCCTCTTGCCCTCACAAGGAAGTTGAAACTGCAATGAGGTCTCCCCTCTGTCTCCTCTTCTCCAGGCTGAACAGGTCCAGTGACCGTGGCTGTTCCTCCTATGGCTTTCCTCAAGGCCCTTCACAATCTTCCTAGCCCGTCTTTGGGATGCTCTCTAATAGCTTAATAACTTTCATCTCATTCCCCAGTCTGTCTGTACATCCAGGGTTGCCTCATTCCAGGTGCGGAATCCAGCACTTTCCCTTGTTGAACTACATATGGTTGGTGACTGCCCAGCCCTCTGATTTGTCAAGGTCTCTCTGCAGGGCCTCCCTACCTTCAAGGGACTCAACAGCTCCTCCCAGTTACTTATGATCTGTGATCTGTGAACTTGCTCTGTATCCCTTCCAGTCCTGCGTCCAAGTCATTTCTAAAGATGCTGCTGAGCACAGGGTCTAAGATGGACACTAGTGACAGGTCACTGGTCTGATGTCACCCCATTCTCTACAGCCCTTTGTGCCCCACCCATGAGCCAGTTGCTCACCTATCCCTCAATGTGTTTGTCCAGCTGAATACTGGACATTTTTTCCAGAAGGATACTCTGAGAGACAATATCCAAAGCTTTACTGAAATCCAAGATTACATCAACTGGCTTCCCTTGATCTGCTAGATGGGTAAGCTTGTCATGAAAGGAAATCAGGTTTGATAAGCAGGACTTTCCTCTCATGAAGCTATGCCAGCTGTGACTGATGACTGTTGTCTTTCAGGTGTTTTTCAATATGTCCTAGAATAATTTCTGTAAGTGTACAAGGCACTGAAGTGAGACACAGATTTGTAGTTTCCAGGGTCCTCCTTCTTGCCCTTGAAAATCAGGGCAATGTTTGCCAGCTTCCAGTCAGCTGGACCTCTCTGGATTCCAAAGACCACTCAAAAACTATAAAGAGAGATTTTGTGATGATATCAACTAGCACTTGGAGGATTCTTGGATGAATCCCATCAGGCTGCATAGATTTGTAGAGATCCAGCTGGAGCAGCAGAAAATTTATCTGCTGGTGAACTTGGTCTATGGCAATAGCCCCAGAGCCATCTTAACCTTATGGAAACAAGTCTTCCTGAAATTAAAAAATAGATCTTGCTGTCCTTCTTCCACCAGAATAACTTTGACCTCATTAATATTTGTACTTTGGCAGTCCAAGCATGGTGAGGTTATAAGCCAACTTGAAGGTGTTAGCTGCTGGACCTCAGAGAGAAATCTCTGATCCTCTGAGCCTTCTAGATCTGCTGGAAAAATCCCTTCTGGGTAAATGTGTGTGTCACAGGGATTACAGAGCAAGTGTCGCTGAGCTTCACTGTGGATTCTGCCGGCATCCCTGCAGCAGGACAGCATGGTGATCTTTGTCACAGCTGCAGGGATTCTTGTCACAGCCACAATAGCTATCCTTGTCGCTATCCTTGTCACATCCAGCGCTTTTGTCAGAGTGCTGTGAAATAACCACGGCAGCTGCAGCCCCGGCTGGCTCCGTCAAGGCCAAGCCTGCATGTGGCCAGGGAGCAGCACAAGCTCTGCCTCCTGCTGGTAACCCAGATACAGTATGAGGGCTAAAGTCATCACCTGCTACGTCGCTGTGTTGGTTTGAGCATAACACCAGCTACTGAGACCCAGATCAACCGCTTTGGCGGGAGAGGCGAAGCCAGGAGAGAGGGCAGCTCTGCCTCCATGGGCACTGTGAGTCTGACCTGGGAGGAAACATTTAATTACCTAGAGACAAAACTTGTTACTAGAGGACATGAGAGCAGCCTCATGGATTTGAAACGTGGAAACAATTTGCCCTGCTGCTTTGTTCCCTGATATATATACTACTTTTCAATCCAAAGCTTGCCCTAGTTTACCTGTGGCATTACTGGAGCACCTTTGTGCTTCTTCTTAATGTTACAACCTCTGTGCTTCATACATCCCAACCTCCTTTTGGCTCTGGCTAGGTAAAGGGATATTAAGGGACAGCTATTAGACTTCCTAATATTATAGGGGTACACTGTTTTTGATTCTGAATCTAGCTCTTGATTTATTTTAATCTTGCGAAACTGAAGAATGCAAAATTGGTAAAACACATTTATGAAATCATGTGCCCAATGCTACGTGCCCTTTACAATTTACATCTTTCCTACTCCCACAGGACTGATTATAAAGACTGTTAAAAAGGCACTTGATGGTATGTTAAAATCTTGGGGCTTTAGGTCATGACTTAAACTGTAGAAAGTATTACTAAGTACAAAAGGCAGTCCATTTCTAATGTCATAGGTAGTAATTTCCTTTACTGACTATGGTGTATTGTAAAACAAGTTTTATTAACCTCAAAAGTAAATGTCCTTAATGTGTGCCTGCACTGGATAGTTTATAGGGGCTGTGCAGCTATGTGTGTTTGCCTGGCAGTGTCCTGCTTTTACCTGTACTTCTCTCAGCATTGCAATGCAGTGCTGGAAACCAGAATATCAAAAAGCATCTCTAGAGTATTAGCAGCTGTTGTGGGGCAACCACACTAGCCACAGATTTCACTGCCTGGAAAAGAACAATAAAAAGCAATCCTCTTAATAACAGCCACTCAAGTAGCTTCTTTATCTAACTGGAAAAGATTTTTCTGCTTGGTTCTGAGCTAGTATTTCTATATTTCTTTATCAAGAAAGATTCAAAGTACTTCTATTTTGCCCTTGTAAGTGATTTTTTAGAAAGTTTTATAGAATACTAGCAAGGGGTATATGTATATTACTGTAATTACTATGGGGAAGTGAATGAATTTTTTATCCCTGTATATGTTAAAATCTTATTTACTGGGGAATTCTTCTGATTTTTCTTCCAAAGGATATTTTTAGGTTGAACCTCCTCTTTTTCCTTATGTGAGGGGCAGCCAATACTGCTGTGTAAGTGTATGTTCAAGCTGCTTTTAATTAATCCTATATTCCCTGGCAACAACTTCCCATTTCTTTCCTTATCTTTTTGAGGTGCTATGAGGGTTTGATCTGAGGCACCATTAGTGGAATAGACATAATGATTGTATCAGCTGATTAGAGGCATCTAACATAGTTTCGGGACATCAATTACTGCTCAGTAATGGGAATAGTTCAAGGGAATACTTTATCAGGCTTAGAGTTGACTAAGAAGCTAGAAATCTGTCATTTTGCTTACAACACATAGGCAATTCTTCCATGTCCTCATTGTAGCGTGAGGGGTCTTTGGTGGAAAGGTAGCTCGTCTTCCAGTTTAGGTTTACCCATGTCTGTGGTGCAAGTTACACAACTTCCAAGGTATTGGCTACTCTGTGGGCAGTTACATTGACCCAGGCTCAGACTGGAATCTCCCTGCTCAGATTATGTTTGTCTTCCTTTGCCAGAGCTGTGAGCTAGAGGCTGCTGCCATGAGTTAAGGATAATATAGCATGTGGGTGTGGTAACCAGATCTATCTATGTGTGGCAAGTTCAGTACATGGTTGTTTCAAACTTCTTCACAGCTATACTAGAATTTCCCCCACTTTCGTTTACTTTTTTTTCTTTCTGTGGAGCTGTATTAAATAACAAGGTTTTTTTTATTATTATTATTTTAAAATTTGATAGTGCTACTTTATTTTATTGCATCTATTTGACTCTTGTCAGAACCACTTATGAATAACAACAACATATTTAGTAGAGGATATCAGCTCAGCTGCTCCATGAAAGCTTTATTTAAAGGGCCACTCTTGGCATGAAGTGAGTATTTAATCATTGCCCTTATTTTCTGCTCTCATTTTCAATTCAGTTTTCAATTTATAGGTTTTAATTATGTAAAAAAGACAAATATATGCTCTTTTCTTCTTTCTATTTAGTGTTCCTAAGACAGTCTAATTTGTATTTGTCACTGAAACCTACCTTTTACTATATGTAAGTTGGTTTTAGAGTCCTTCCAGAGTCTCAAAATTTATATTATATTTAGCATTTTTGGATCGAGAAAGGTACTGGGTCAAACCTTGATGATGTTAAATTCAGTAGACCTTTTGCCATTAACATTTGTAATGCTAGGATTTGCACAGTGGATTTTGGATAGGTTAGTAAGTTCACAATAATGCAAGATTTTTATTACAAATGATGTCATGCTAGTACTTGTGATTACTTAAGGCAGCCTTTTTAAAGCCACGGTTAATTTATGGATTACTAGCAAATAAAATTATTTGCTTTAACGACTTAGGAATTTCAAGTTCTGTTGGAAACAATGTAGGTTAAAATGTATTTTTAATACCTGCAAGTAGTTGGTAAAATGCATATATAATATTAGTAGTAAAAGGATATTTCAGAGTTCTTCTATTAACTATTTCAAGAGCTGTCTTTTCTCTCTTTTGTTTCATTTAAGGATCAAATTTTAGTTGCAATTATGATTTTACTGAGAACTCTCTAAATTGTTAAATCAATAACATACATGGGTCCGGGGTGTTTTTTTCAGAAGTTAGAAGATTGAACTAAGTTCCTCTAGAAGGAGAAAAGACATCTAAGTTCAACTAACCTTTTGTTCTGCAGTTTGCTGGATCCTAAGAGCACCAGGTTCGCAGTGGCCTTTAGCCCTTTCATGACCTAGTTAAATGTACACGTAACAAATCAGTAGCCTGAGATAGAAACATTTTCTATCTAATTCCTTCTACTTCAAGAATGTAATTCCACAGTTATGTCATTTATGTTTTGGAAATATCCTTCAACTTTGTTTATTTGAACATATTAATGTGCTGAGACAAGCTTGGGTTTCCTTCAATAACATTGTTGCAAAATGATTTGATGATTCCAAGACCTTTGACTTACACAAAAAATAAAACGAATGATTGTTCAAAGAGTCGTATCAAACTAGTGTCATTATACAGCCTGTAACACACTCCCTGGCTCCTGGGTTCTTGCTAAATGCCGTTGTGGTCTGATGGGAGCAGTTTAATTTCTAGCACAAAGCTGCCAGGAAGCCCTTGCTCTCAAGAAATTTTCTCCCAGACTTTTTTGTTATGCGGAAAGCCCGGAGAGAGCTTGGGGCATTCTTTCTAAGACTAAAGTAAACAGAAGTGTGCAGCCTCGAGTGAACAAAGTCCCAAAGAGTTGGGACGGTACCTCTACAGTCCAATTAATTTAATTTTACTTGCTCTAGCAAGGTTTAACATGGTGAATACTCCAGTTCATGATTGGGCTATGTGAAAAGTGACATTCCTATCTGTTTGACTACAGCTTGAACTTTGGAAGACGGACAGTTGTCCTGTCACATGTGGGCTGTTCTTTTTCTGTGGGCCCTAGTGTGGTTTTGCCTGTCCCTTTGAGTTAATTCATAGTACACTGCCCTCCCTGTTCCTGGATGTCGGTGTGAAGCCATGACTTTGTGCTGCTTTCACATCCAAGGGACTAATGAAGCCGAGCACTGCTTACTGTTTTTCTGGCATAAAGGGAGAGCTTAGAATGAGGAGCAATCATAATTTAATTTGTATGAGGTTTCTACATGCATTTTTCATCACCTGAAAAAAATTGTCTTCGCAAACTAACTTTTTAATGAGAAAGCTTCTAGTGTTGCTGGTAGCAATGATTAAGTGCCTAACTACCTATAGCGCTTCTTGTTAGTTCATTAAAAGACTAGCCCTCCTAATTACATTTGCATGTCTTTCCATAATTTGTACAGACCTCAATAATTAAGTGGGTGATGATCCATCAGCAGAATTGCAAAAGACCTTGATCCTTACATACGCAAGCCCTCGGGCAGTATTTACAGTTATCTAATAGTATGTTGCCTTTCTTACTTGATTTTTAACTGAATAGGAGACACTGTTGATGATATTAGCTTCACAAATAGTCTATTGTGGAATGGATGAAGAGTCTTTGGTATGGCTATAGGCAATCTGTCCCCTTGCTCCCTAGTCATTGAAAAGACAGATCTCATTTCTGGTTTAGTTATTTGAAATTGTCTCTATTTCACTGATAAGTCATTTTAAAATCTGAAGTGAATGTTATTTTTTTCACTCTTTGAAGGCCAGATCTCTTTGTGATGCTTGGATGGTCAAAAGAGGCTACTAAAACGCATATTAGGTACCTGCAGCATAATTTCTAATGGTGCAGAGGTGAAGAAGGGGAATTGGTGCTCACCCTCTGAAGGTCAAAGCACAGACTGAGTTGCATGACTGGAAATACTCTGCACTTACAGTGCTGCTTTAAGTATATTTATCTGTTTTCTCTTTTATTTGTTCTTCTCTTAAGACAGCTAAAAAAATAAGCCATCCTAATTCATTTACTTTCTTTTTTATTTATTTTTTTTTTAACCTGATCTTCAGGTTTAGTGTAATTTCACCTCTTTCATACTGATGTGAGTTAAATGCGTTAAGTCTCTATTTCATCTGGAAAATGCCTCCAAAGGCATCCATTTAAATATAGCAATTCTGGTGGATTGGCCTCCAAATAATTTAGAGAGAAGCTATACACCATTAGATGAAATTATGCACTCTTATCAGTGCAATGCTCACTTTCTGATATTCTGAAAATCTTTCAGACTCTCACCTATGACTTATGCATTCATCACTGTTCATTTTCTAGCAGAATCTCTGTGTCTACACATGCTTCTGGCTCACCAGCTCCCCTCTTAGTCTTCCCTCAGAGCAACACAGGGTGTTTCTCTTTCTAACTCGTTTGGCTTTTCACATTTAAGACTGTACTTGAAGAGCAAGGTCTCAGCTTTACAACTGCATCATTATCTTCTGAAATATTTTTTAGATGTGCCATTTTAGCACGAGGTCATACATTCTGTCCTCAGAACAAGGGAGCAAAACTGGAAGAGGGAAAAAGGAAAATGCTTGCTGTGTTTCGAGTTAGTGTTCCTACTGGGACGTATCTTTGACGCAGCGTCAGGTGAAAGCAGCACAAATGGTGCAGGAAGGCTCTTTGCTGAGTTGGAATGAAATATCACAAGCTGAAAGAGTAGTTTCTGACCACCTGCCTGGACAAAGTGATTTCATCTGGGCTGGTATTGGACTTGTCCTTGCGAGGTTTGGCAACTGTTTGCAGCATCCTCTTTATATTATTTCAGTTTGTGCATATGTTGTGAATAAAAAGAAACCAGGAGAAAATAACAAGGAAATCTTCTCTTCCAGAAAAGCTTGTTACCTATGGCAGATTCCTCCAAAGCATCACTCTTTCGCAAAGAGGCAATCATATGTTGTCTATAACAAACAGTAATGATAAAAAACCTGAGAAAACTTAGATAGGAACACATATTGAAAAAATACAATTATTACGGTTTGAGAGTTTTCATAGTGGGCAAAACCATGTACCTTATAAGTTCTACTATTCAAGGTTTTAAATCACATTTCTTTAAAAGTTAATTTATTCTGATACAGGGAGATATCTGTTGCTTATTTCACATATCTGTCTGTTTTGTGAGCTTTAGTGTTGCCCTGAGTTTAATGTTAATTATGTAGGACTATCACTATATTTAAAAACAGTCTCCATTAAAAAAACCCAAACCATGAATATATCAGCTGTTAACTGTACTTAACAGAGGTCTTCTGCATCTCTCACAGGCTTTATGAATTCTTAGGCTTGCAATCCTTTCTGATATTTATTTATGAGTATTGAAGCAACCATATAATTTATCTGGTTTGGAGCTCCTTTCTTCCAGAATATTCAGAGTTTACCAGTATCATTAATAGAAAAGCAGAAATAGATTCATCCCTTAATTCCTAAACATCTTGATAAACGAGCAACAGAACCTGCCAACCAGCTAATGTAACATGGTATACAGACCGTGATATTAGGTGTAAGAGATTGGTTTGGCAGGATTTCTGAGTATAAGTCAAGTGACTTGTAAGGAGATGAAACATGAAAGATATAGCCTGCCTCAGTATTTTCCCCAGTAGTCACATGGAAGTTACAACAGAGCTCCTGCTCTTCAGTGCCTACCTTCTTGATATCAAAACATTGGTGTGAAGAATTAAGCTTGGGTGCCTGGGTGATGAGAGAATGAAAAGGATTGCTCTTCAAATGATGCTGAGATGATATGCAGTGGAGCAGAACCCTTGTTAAATGATTGGTTCAAAGCAAAACACAAGCTCAAAACCATTAGCTTTTAAAAACTTGTTTTACTGCTTGTGACTCCTCACTGTGCTTGCGATTCCTATCAAGGTTTTAGGATTTATCATTACCTAGACTACCCTGGCTTCCATCAGTGTCATGCCTACAATACAGCTAAAAAGTTGGGATTTCTACATCATGTTGACATAATACTGGATTTTGAAAAATCCCCTATTTTCAATTATTTTTTCTTGTTCTTTTCTCTTGTTTGGTGTGGCTTGCTCTATTTTTCCAGGGGTCAGCAGAGCAACAGTGGTGCAATATTCCTCCCTAGCACTGGTGTCCCTTGCTCAGTGACACTGTGGGTCCCATGTGGTCAGTTCCACCAAGGGTGGTGTTGTAACAGTTGCTCAAAGTGTATATTAGAATTTTTTTTCCTTCCTAAAATTAGTCTAAGGCATTTCAAATATTTGGTCTTAATGGCATAGCTGATTCACGTGGGAGATTTTCAAGGGAAAAATGGTAGTAATGTGCCCAAATTCCGTTTTCCTGATGTGGGAAAAGGGCTCTGAAAGGACTCTATGCCTTTGAAAATGCTTTTTCTTTTGGCCCCAATTTATTTTGGTTTTTATTGCTTAAATACTGCCCATGAAATATTAGCTAGTTGTAGTGCTTGACTGAATTATGAGTAAGATGAACTAAAAAAACATTGTTCTTCCATGTTTCTTTGTGTCATTCAATAGCTCTGATCTGACTTCTGAAATATATTTACACATTTTTCTTGGAGTTTCATGACATCATCACATCTGTAGATTTAGGGGTCGGATGCAAATGATGATCTGATTCTGTTAAAATGATAATTCTGCCAAAACATGAACAGCATTTTGTATTCTCTCCATCTCTTACATGGCTGAATAGATTCCAATATTTTATTTATCTTATGGACATTGTTTGGAATCACATTCTTTTGTTGCATGCATGAGGGTTTTATGAAACTTCCTTCTGGTATATCACTATTGGGAACAGCTGGTCCTCCCTTTCCTTAAGCACCTGATTCTTTTCGAAAGCTTTTTGACTACTTGAAAGTTTTGTCATCATTTTAGCATCATGTTGTTTGCCCACACAAATAGAAATGAAAGGAATCTTGGGTTGAGATAAAGTTATCAGGATTAATTAATCCCCATCAAATCTTCATTGACCTATTTACATACATCTTACAGGTCAATATAGACTTTCATTTTAATTCATGCTTTTATGTAACAACTTATTTACAGCCCAGATATTTACTTGCATGTGCTTCACTTGTGAGCTCTAATAAGTATGACTCAGATGTTGCTTGGACTTCAGTTCTCATTTTAAACATAAATACCTTTGTAGTCCCTACACATTGTTGCCTAACAGTTGTTTTCAAACACTAAACAGATAAAAAAAAGCAAGAAAACTCCTTTACCATGCAGCCAAATATTTGATAAAATATGTGTAGTTTTTACTCCTACTTCTGCACACAATGTAAGAATTCATCTTAATTTGCTACGAGCATGCTGTGTCTCAAAAAAGTTGTGCTTTGTGGTCTAATCAAAAATCTCAGCTGAAGTCATGAGGATGAGGGTCTTTATGGATTGCTATATGGACAGAAGAGATTTTTACTTCTTTAGTATAAAAGAAATCATCCAGTGATTCCATTGAAAATATTTTGTTTGAACACTGATACAGAAATATTCCACTGAAATATAAACAGATGATGTCAGAATGACTGTAGTAAATACAATTATGCTTCAACCCACAATAATCTTAAATGAGATATTTTATTAAATGTTAATAACTTTGGGGACTAGATTGGTTGAAAGACCTAAGAAGAAACCAAGAGTTACTCAGGGCAACAATATGCCTGCAAATATAAAGAGGGTGGAATGTGTACTGAGGGATGTTTCTGAGGGCTTAACATCATTTGAGATTTATTAATTTTCTGAAGATGGGTTAACATGGTTCCATGAATAGGCACAAGGCCTGGAGAGTGGGATTAGGAAGGTTTCCAGAGGCTCTGAACTCATGTCAAGCAAAACTGTCATGCCAAGCAGCTAAGTCAACTGAATAGGGAAAAGTCATGGAAGTGCTTTATCAATGCATAATGTTTGTAAATTTTATTCAATTAATTTACAGTTGTAGGGCTCATGAGGCTGAAATTAAAGTTTTGTAAAGTTTTGATAAGGAAGCAGCCAAAACACAACAAAAACGTTTGACTAGCTCTGGATGTTTTTTAACAAGTTGGCAAGGGAACAAAATTGCAAGCAAGTATTGCAGAGGAAGCTGCACCTAGTGTTGGGAGCTATTGTCAGCTGGATTGGTAGCAGAATGCCTGCCAGCATCTTGCATGAGGTGCCTGCAGGTATGCTTGACATTTGCTTTCCCTTCTGCCAAGAGGTGCCTCAAGGAAAAGCCATGTCCCAGAGAAAAGCTTCTGGAATGTAGTGCTATCAAAAGTACTTACAAATAAACATTATGCTTTAAATTCCTGTTATTTCTATGACAAGATTAAATAGAATTTGCTTCAGACAAAACATGAGTGAAAAAGAAGATATGCCAGAAGATGCCCAAGGTGCTAACATTAAGCTTTACACAAAATATCTGTGTCTCTGTTGCAGGCTTGAAAATTTTGATGTTACCCATGCCACTTCTTATTTGTTTATTTTTTTAAAAAATTATTATTATTGTTATTGTGAGGATCAGGGAAACCCACAACATCTCCAAGAGGCCTTTGGATATATCTTGCCAAGATCACAATCAGGACTGCCTACCCCATTTCTGTGTTTCTTGTGGTTGAGTCAGGAGAAATGGTGTTACCTATTAATATCTTAGTTTTGCCCCTTATGTAGGCTCAGGATGGACCAGAATTTTGGAACCAAGTTTAACCTGATCTGTCTGTCTCATATGCAACGTGTTGCTGAGGTAGCAGTTTCTATTCCTTTTAGTTGTATGTATTCATTGCCTCATATTTGCATTATTGAAAAGTGCAGTACTTTTTGTTGTTTTCTTACATGCATTGTTAATTTTTAGACTTGAGTTCCCATGTCTCAGTATTGTTTCTTAAAATAAGAATAACTAATTTAATTATCCAGGAAGCTTTTCCACTTCCAGTGATTGTGAAATTTATATTTTATTTGCAACCTTCTGCCATATATCTACAATGAAAAAGGAAATTCCATTAAAATCAAATTATTGCTTGGGAACCCATCTGCTTTTGCTGAAATATTTTGATTTATATTGGGAAAATCCAAACAAAATGCTTCAATATTAGTCGGGTCACTTCAAAAACAAACAACTCAGTTTGTTAAGAGCATCTTTTAAAGGAGTAAGTGATGTAGGTTTGATGCATCCCAGTCATGCCAAAGTTGTGGCAGATGTATTTAGAGAATGCTGCTCTGTCTGGAAACGGGAGCTGGATGAAATGTAAACTACCTTTTCTGGGAACAGAGCAACGTCTTGAGAGGATAAAAGCAACATCACTCTGGTTTGATTTTCTGCTGCCTGTAATTGAAGCCCTGTGATTTTGAGAGAGGTGGTTGGATACTAAATATGTTTTGCAATGTCATTTCCATAAAAGTTTGAAAAAAAGCAAGTCTTCCTGTAATAACTAAAGTTTCCTTCATAAATTCTGCTCACATTTTAGGATTGGAGATAAAAATGGAGACAAGTAGCTTTCAGACTTCCTTCTATCTTAGAATGACACTGTGACCAGGCACCCAGACTTTCTGGTGAGGTTTGCATGCCTTCCACTGAGATTTTTACACTGGGCCAGCAGGTGAAAGGCATCTGGGTTTGTACTGGGGGAGTTTATAGAAAGTATTAAAGGATGTTTTATAAGCTTTTACTGAAACTTTCTTCATTTTTTGAATGTCCTCTACCCAAGTTTGTACTGTGAAACGTAATACAGGGATGAGCACTCACTGCTGTCTACCTCTGCAGTACAGAGGAGATAACAGAAATTCATTTTATTAATGGTTTAGCATGACCATTTTTGGTTCTGTGTGCTATTTGCCCAATTTCATTCTTGTTTTCCTTATTTCCTTCTTCAAATCCCTCTGTGGTTTGTTCTAATGTAGTTTAGAGGTCGGCAGAACACTGTCATAAATATGAAACCTGGAAGTTTTGGTGCAGTGTGACATCTTATCTATTGTTTTCCAGTGTCACTAAGAACAAAGCAATCTTGGTGAGCTATGAAGATGCACACTTAAAATTCGAGTCCTGTATTTATGTGAAGTTAAACACATTCAGTATCAAACTTTGCACAAGATTCAGGTTTTTCTATCCTAACTTTGCATGAAAGAAATGAAGCAGAAACTTTCTTTAAAGTCTCTGTAAATATTTGGGTTAATGTGAGTGTCAATATATAGATATCTTCTGCACTTTAAAAACAGGCTCAAAACCCCCGTATGTCTTTTGTGTGTTTAGAATGATCATGGTTTGTGTGTCACTCAAGAGACAATAAGTTTCTTAAAAGGTAGCCGTGACATATTGACTCCTTAACCACAGCACTAATTACAGACGATTTTTCAATGTATCGAGATCTGCCTGTTTATTTCTGTGTCAGAAAAATAAATTATGTTTCTACATAAGATTCTTAAATGATGGTAGAAGAAAACAGCAAAATTCTGCTGGGAGTTGCATCTATTATTGATAATCTCAGAGCATTGAAAGCATTAGAATAATAACCTGTTACAATAAAGCTATGATATACCTAAGCCCTCTCTTCTTAAAAGGGAACTTGATTCATCACTCAGGTGTAAATATATGTCACAGAAATCAATTATTTGGTATGATATGCAGTCACTCTGTCAAATTAATAAAGCTTTAAAACAAAGATACTCAAAGAAGCAAATCAGGAACTGTTTGAAATGCCAGCAGTCATAGGAAAGATGGACTTGGTCTCATAAATAGTTGGTCTGGACTTAAATGAAACCATTTTATAGCAGAAAAAAAAGAATATTCTACACATTATGTTAAAGATATTATGAGATGAAATTTTTTTTATGCCTACACTTCATACTTGCTTTTTGTTAGCAGCTGCAATTTGTTTGTGTGGGTTCTCTGCAGTCAGTCCATCTTTATGTCTGTTTCATTATCCCCTATACTACGAAATGCCCATATGCTGTTAACTTCTATTTTGAGGGAATAAGGTAAAAGCTGTTTCTGTGAAGTCTAGCCTAGAGACTTGGAAGGCATTTCTGAGCTGTTAAATTGATTGTATTTGTCCACAGCATTCAGTATGGCCTAAGAAATAAACGCTGGGAGGAGAGGGGTGGGTTTCTTCACATCTTATTCTGAGCTATGTGTCCTGGAGAATTTTAATTCTCTTGGAAGAAATGGATCACATGACTGAGGGCTCTGAAGCTCTCTGATATGCAGTTCCTCTCAGTCTTAGGAGCAGCAAGTATTTGAGGAATACTTTCCCTTTAAATGTCAAAGTCTGAGGGATGCAGATAAGTTCAAGCAGGTGCTATCTTTGAACAATTGCACTTATCCTTTTGTTGTACTCCCAGTTCCCTGTAGCCTCTGCACTGCTCTTAGACACTGCTTTTTGCCTGGCTCTGTCCCTCCAACCATCCAAATACCTGGGGGTGTAAAAAAAGCCACTCTTTGTGTCTGTGGTGTGTTTCTTGTTGCAGCCAGTGCCACTTCCACTGACAGCCATGCTTGGAAGAGTTACTGACTGTCAGAAGTGTGTCTGAAAGTGGTTTATTTATAAGAAGATAATGGGGGTGGACATTGGACACAGACACTGTTGACATCTTCATTTAGGCGTAAGAGGTGCAAGAACATTATTTGATAGAGGATGATTTTGAAAACAAACTTGCTCGGTGGAGAGAGGCTTCCCATATGGGAACTGTCCATGTTAGGGGTAAACAAGAACATAAAATAACCAGTTAGAGTGCTGTTTCAGGAAACTGATTTATTGAATAATTATAGCAATTAATACTCTAAATGCAGGGAAACTCTGGTGGGCCAAAAGCAATATTTGAGAAAGCTGATCTTTCCAGGATTGACTGACACGTGGGGTTAAAGCCTGATGCTTGTTTCTGGTTAACTTACATCTAAAACTTCACCCTGTTTTGTAGCTTGTTTAAAACATATTGAGTTTAAAAATGAGATTTCAGGAAATTACTGTGTTTTTCAGCCATCCTTTTTACTTTCTTTGGTTTTGTAACCTACTAATAATGCGCTCTTACAAGAAATAGCTGTCCACAAATGGTAGATAATGTGAGGGAGATGTAGTGGCCTGTAAACGTTCTTCTAGAGAAATTTAACTCTGAGTTCAAGGAAGTCTGAACAACAAGATAAGCTATGGCCAGGGGTGTGTTTATGAGTACAGAGATCTTCCTGCTATGGGAGCACTTGACAAGAAACAGAGAAGGCATGTGAAGAGCTAAACAAGCAGCAAGACTGTTTATGTCTCCCTGAATGCTTCTCTCTTCTGCCTATGCAGAAGTTTCTGAATTTCCAGTCTTTATTCTTCTCCTTGATTTTATGTAGCTTAATCCCGGATTGCTTTTGGCAATTTGCTCTTTATAGTGCAAATGTTTTAGTCACTGTCTGTTATAAGACAAGTTTCCTTTACTATTTTTTTTTTTTTTTTTATTTCTGTGCAATCTTTGCCCTGCCTCAAGTGGGGACTAAAGGAGCAGATATACTGCATGTAATTTTCATGCCTGCTGCAATATTTCTGTGTTGTATTGCAGAGAAAGTCAGTGTTGTGGAGTAGTAAACTTCTAGTAGTTTATCTAAGCAAAGAAGAAAACAAATATTAACAAACGCTTTATCCTTATTATTCTGCAGGGTGCTCATTGGAGGGATCATGCACCAGTGGAGGGTGGGTGCTGTGCATCCTGCTATTGCTGTAAGCAACTGGATCACACTTAAAAGGCACAGTAATGAGAATGCCAGAAACAAAGCTAGATTGGCATTCAGGAGGTTAATTAGAGTGGGAAAGAGCAATTAAAGGGACGTGGGGAAGTCTCCATAAACTTGTAATTGAGCACTCTTTATTAAACGATCTCATTAAAGGAGACAGGATTTTTTCTTGTTGTTGAAATTTTGAACTTCCTATTAAGATTGTCTAATCAGCTTTCTGAAAGGGGAGTTATTGCAATACTGTAACTTTTGAAACCTTTTGTTTACTCAAGATACTGTGAGGTATGTTTTATGTGGATGTATTTTCCTTGGCATCAAAATGGAGAGATGGAAGTAATAATATTACTTGTATATGAATGTCACGAGTCCATTATTTTTATTTGCCCCACCTATGAGACAAATGAAGGTTTAGCTCCTAGTTTCAGTAATTGCATCCTTGTATTATGTATATTGTGTAGTAATGTGGCTACACATGCAGAATACAAATCAATACCTTAACAGCAAGTAACAGATGGATGGCTCCTGCAAAAGAACTTTGTTGTCCATTTATTGATCACAGTTGTGTTAACAGAGACATCCCGTAACTACCAGTGCCAAAATAAACATCAGTTTAAATAGTGGTCCAGTAAGAACAGGATTCTTGCTGGTTTACTTCGTGAGTACAGTCTTGTTAACTGCTAAAGTGATTCTTAATTTCTCTGAATTTAAACAAAGAATAGGGACTCAGAAAGACATTTGTGTTGTATAAAATATCTTAAATATTGTGAAGCATTTAAATCACAACAAATAAAACCTGTTAGGGAAAAGTATTAATAAAAAGGGGGAAAATAAAATGCTGCTGATTTAAAACCAACCAAAAAAGAAGTAACAACTCTGTGTAATGTGATGCTGTTCATATTCCTGCTGTATATCATTCTCTCAATGATTTCTGTTGGTTTTCTTTTCTGCCTCTGAATATAAGACCCACAGAACTGCAGGGATGCATGGAGAGAGGACAGCAAAACTCAGTGTGCACCAAATATTGCTGTTGCAGAAAGTAAGCAAAATGAAAGCAGATGGAAAAGCTTCATATCTCTCTAATTCCCCTACCATGATCCTGGGTACTGTGTGCTGTAGTGGTAAATGCCCACACAGTGATTAGGTTAAAAATCTTTTTTGATTTTACTGTTGTCCTTCCACGTGTGAGTGTGTGACACACATTTCGTGGATAGGTTTATATTCTCATTTGGGCTCGGTGGCTGTTATGCACTATGTCCCCAGCTCTGTGATTGTCCAGTGTCACTTGTCTTCTGGCCTCCTCTTGGCACAAAAGCAACTTGTTCTCTTTTGGAGGAAATCCTGGCTGCTGAACACAGATATATTGACATATTTTCCACATACCCACTGGGGCCTGCTTTTTACAGAGCCATGTAAATATAACCAACCTGGAACAGCATGGATGCAAGCCAATATATGACTTTTGCTGCCAATTTTTCTTCTATATTGCAAAAGCAGTTTAGAGGCATCCATGATATACCCCTACTGTAAACAGCATTGCTCTGATTAGTCATAGTAATAAAAGTCCATTTTTCTTAAATGACCCTTCATTGAAATACTAATTAATTCCAAGGATTTAGGAATCCACATGTAGCTTGTGTTTTCTATTACCAACATATGTAATTTATTGAAATATAAAATAAAATAAAAACATGAGTGGAAGAAGAAGAAAACACATAACATTTTAAAAGTGGCAGGGAAGGTAGAAGTCTTTAGTCTCAGACAACCTCCCAGACATAAACAAGAAAGGACTCTGTAGGAAATGTGGCCTTTTGCCTCCTGTCAGTAGGAGATTTTGAGACTGCATTGGCTGTGTTTGCTCTTGCCTTTTGCTCTTGAAGTTCAGTAGATACCATTACCCTCAGCTATCCTGACAGCTACACTGGCTGCATTTGTACCCTCAGAGTTTTGGCAATATGAGATTATAAGGGGAAAGAAGTGGCCCAGAAATAGAGCAAGAGTTTTCTTTCCTCTTTTAGCATTTGTAGCAATTATTTATTTTATTTAAATAAATTACTGAAGAAGCTATCCATATATTTGCCCCGTTCATCCATATGTACTGTAAAGCAGCTGTGGCAAATTCAACCAAAAGTCATGTCACATCAGTTCATACCCCTTCCCCTGAACTTGGCTGCTTTTTTTTTGTATGGTTGAATCCTGTAGTTCCTTTAAGGATTAGAAAGGTCTGAAAAACCTTCAAACCAGTGTCTTGCTTTTGTTCCCTTCCTTGTAGGGAGAGCATAGAACATCGCCCTGCCGTGTTGGTTGCTGTCCCTTAGACCATGCACAGCAATAATGAGACCCACTGCTCCTGACAGCCTGCCTTTCTTTTCGGTGGGGGGGAGGGGAGTGGGAAGAGGGAGGGAGCAGCATTTTTTTTTCTGTAGATATAGAGGTGTGTCAGGAAGCGCAAAGAAAATGCAATGGTTTGCATAATTTAGTATATGGAGAAGATACCCAGAATTCAGCCTGATGTATAGGTCATATCTCTGAGAGGAAAGAGAAACAAATCCCAGACTATGATTTGCATCATCACTACTTTGTATTGTGAATTATGCTCATAGCTGGCTGAATTTGACTTAGAAATGAGACTGACATTGCATGTGCTCTTTGGCCCTTCTTTATCTTCTGCTGAGAAGGAGAGAAACATCCACTCTGTCCTTAGACAGAGATCTTGACTAAGGGAGCACGAAGCGCACAGCACATAAAAAGAACTCCGTACTTTTTTTTTCTGAATGCCCTTGTCAATCTTTCCTTACACTTCCCAGCTAATTAGCATCTAGTGATAGTTATTTCATTTCAAGGTGATAGCAAGACTTAATTTGTGCTGTTAATTACTTTTCATCAAATTTCCCATCTTTGAATGGACAGTATATGTATCTATACTATTACTGAACTGTAAAAAACCCTCCTAGATGAAGTGAAAAAAAGTAGTAGCTTGCATTCCCTCAATAATTTTAATAATTTTTAAGAGAATGAGATTGGATTATGATACATTGCATTTTAAGTGTAAATGCTAATTAAAATTGACTGTAAATTCTAGCAAAATCATAAAGGCAGCATGCAACTCAGAGAATTGTTTTCAAATTAATTTCTTGAATCTTTCTAGATGCAATCAAAATGTTTTTAAACATTAATATGTTGGGTTACATAAAGAATTTTTACTTAGTCATTAGCCAAAAAACCAAATGGGATCTTTATAATATGACCTATTAATGCTATCTAGTGGAAATAATTGAGGAGACAGCATAACGTAACTATGCAATGAATTCTCTGAAATAAATGTTCTGAAAGCTGATGAGGTGACAAGCTGGATAAAATTGCTGTGTAAACACTAATTGGCTATGAAGTGCAGACAACAGTTTCTTTAATTGCAGTTCTTGATTTAGGGGGACTCATACCTTATCTGTGCTTTTGCTTTCTGATGGAGGGAAATGTAGCACTTTGTGAACATTTCTGTTTTAAGGTCTGTCTCACTTCTTTCCTCGCAGAAAATGAGGAGTTGAATTTAACTGGGGAATGGAGGAAGACTGCCAAAGTGACTTTTGTTAGTGCAATTGTTAAAAAAACTTATGGAGTCTTCTGCTGAAGTGTTATCAGGACAGTTACTGAGGCTGTGTAGCTTTGGAAGTTTGGCAGTGTTACTCAGAAGTTGGGGAACCGCCTCCTGTACTTTCTTCTCACGGAGTTTGCAAAATCGTTCAGCTCCACACCTGCAGAGTTGCTGATTTCTGTGAAGGGTGAGGAGTCCTGCCTATGGTTTACACGTGCACAACTCATCAGCACACTCCCTCCTGAGGATCACAACCCCTCAGACACCAGAGAAGCACAGGTGTGGGTGTGCCCCGCCCCCTTCCTGCCTGCCAGTAGTGCAAGTGCACAGGGCACATCACCCATGGGGGTGCTTGGTGTCTGTGCTAAGGGGAGCACCGGGCCGTTCGCCCATGGCTGGATGCTTTGGACACTGTCACCAAGAGCTCACAGTATGGGGTGGTGCCCCTTCAGGCTCCTGGTGAAAGCTCCTCCCTCGATTTCAGATAGCTTTGAACCAGACCCTTAGAACAGAGTGCTTGTTTTTTACAGGTACACTTCGTGTTGCTACCATCTGCTTCTGATTTTCCCTAACTCAGTAAAAGATATGTGTAACCAGAATTGTCTACCTGTTTACATTGCGAGAACCAAAGTTAAATAAATAACAGCACAGCATTCAAACTTCGCAAAAGGCAAAGCAAGATCTGTCAGTGGGTGCAGATTTTGTCTTCCTGAACCTTGTGGCAATAGAGTAAAGGGGGCCACCACTCTTTAATATGGTATAACTGTTTTATTAGAGCAAGGCAAACTGTTCCTAACACTCATTCGCTGGATTTTTCTCTGAGAAAGAGATTATGATTATCACAGGAAAGGTGCCACTGCCTGGATAGGTGACAGAAGTGTCCCTGAAAGAGCTGTCTGGGTCCTTGTGGGCTGCCTCTGGCTGGTGGAGCTCATGATACCTCTTCTAGAGGAAGGTGGGAAACCCGAAGCAATGGGATGATGCCTCAGGGACCCTACAGGAAGTATTTTAGATGAGTAATTTGGATTGTTTTGCTATTACTTGTCTAATTCAGCCAAAACTAGTTGAGGAGAGAGTAGGATATTAGACTTCAGTGGTGTTTATCCTTCCTAAGAGTGTTACTGCTTTTGAATGTTGGTAAAGGATTCAAGCTTAAATTTGTGGGTGATATATGCAAAGCAAAATGAATCAGCCAGTTCTCTATGTCATGTGTTGTTAATCAGTGGAAATCCTCGCCGCGGGCCATTGGGCATATTAAAACATCACGCAAATTCCTGGCAGTGTTCTCTGGGGAATTAATAAATGACTGAAAGCATGCTTGGCTTGAGAAAAGCTGTGGCTGTAAATGTTTGGAGTACAGGAGAGTACTTGAAAGAAGTGTAGTTCCTTCGTTTCATATGCCTGTTCCTGAGGCTTTCACTTAGCCATTGTCATGGTTTAGCCCCAGCCAGCAGCCAAGCCCCAGGCAGCCACTCACTGTCTCGCCCACGGGTGGGAGTGGGGAGAGAATGGGAAGGGTGAAAATGAGAAAGCTCATGGATTGAGATAAAAACAGTTTAATAGGGAAAGCAAAAGTCATGCACACAAGCTAAGCGAAGCAAGGAATTAATTCACCACTTACCATGGGCAGGCAGGTGTTCAGCCATCCCCGGGAAAGCAAGACCCCATCATACATAATGGTTACTTGGGGAGACAAAAGCCATCACTGAGATGTTCCCCTTCTTCATCTCCCTCCTCCCCCACCCCCCTTTATTTACTGAGAATGATGCCATTTGGTCTGGAATATCTCTTTGGTCACTTCGGGTCACGTGTCCAGCTGTGTCTCCTCCTAAACTCCCATGCACCCCCAGCCTCCTCACCAGTGTGGCTGTAGGAAAAGCAGCAAAGGCCTTGGCTCTGTGTAAGCGCTACTCAGCAATTACAAAAACATCTCTGTGTTATCATCACCATGTTCAGCACAAATTCAAAACACAGGCCCATACGAGCCACTGTGAAGAAAACCAACTGTACTCTAGCCAAAACTAGCACAGGAACATTCCTCATGGCTCTGTTCTTGTGGTTTTGTTGAATGATTTGCCTAATGGATTGCTTGCAATATTTTTTTCCCGTGTATCTTTGCTTACAATGTCGTGTATCTGTGTATCCAATGATTTCTAGTCCTGAGAAGATGGCTGGTTTATATTTGTTTAAGTAGGATAATTTCAGAAAATCATTTCCAGGAAAAATGTTGGAAAGAATAAAGAGTTTGGAAGACTGCTATCAGCAAATGCTCTAGACAAGGAAAGTAATATTAGGAGAACATGAGAGCACCAATATTTTATTTTTCAGGTTGGAAAAGGAGAGCTGGGACAGACAGCAATCAAGGGCTCTCTCATAACATTCCTGTCCTTCTACAAATGCTCTTATGCTATTTTTGCTTTTACCCTTGCCACGATCTTATCGTCAATAGAAAACTGAGCAAAGAGAATTTTCAAATGAATCAAACCAGGCAGCCTTTTTGAAGTATTTTCCAAGATATCTTTTCTATGCCCTATAACTTAAAAATAGGCCTTAATTTTACCCATATTATAATAGAATTATGTCAGAAATGGTTGCAGGAAGGAAACAGAAATTGTTACTACCTGGAGCCAGGTAACTATTATTTCACATTCCTCAAGTCTATGGGGAGTTTATTGTAATTATTTTTTATCTAATTTGTCTATAGTTTCCATCAATTTCACTTATGTTTATTAGTCTATATTAAATGTTTCTGAGGAGGAAGATCTCTTTGTCTTCTATGTACATCTTGTGAACAGAGCCATCCAAAAGGGCACAGATATTTTCCTCTTAAAAAATCCAACTGAAAAAAACGACACACTCGCATTGTAAACTAGACTTAAAACTGTCCTAGCAAAATCTCTTAAAATGAAGAATTTCTATCTTTTTAGCCCTCCCTTCATGTTTAGGCTGGTGACTTGAGTTCACATCCAAACACATTCATTTTACTTTTTCTTCTGACACAGTGAAGGTAAAATAAATAGCACCATAGATTTAAGTGCTCTTAAAGCACTTAAGTGGCCAGAGGTAGAGCCAAGATCTTCAGTGGTAACCTTTATAATATTGGACAACAAACCACAACAATAGTTGCTATGTCAGGCCCATGAATACATGTCTGAGTTATAACACATCCCTAACAGTTAGCTAGCTTTGATTTCAAGGCATCAGCCAATGATAAAGCCTCTGCATTTCAGTATGGTGTTGCACTAATTAAATTTCTAGCCTGAATTGGTTAGCTTCAGCTTCCACTGATGTGAATTGTTGTGAGTTTGTCTGAGGAAAAAGTGAAGAGTGTCTTCCACACTGAGACTATGTACTAGCTGCCTCCTTATCTCATCTTAAATAAGCTACACAGATTGTTTAATGTAGGTGCTTCCAACATGAGCAATCAGATTAAGAAAATTGAAGCTTTCTGTGGGGAGACAATACACACTTTGCTTGTGAATAAGTCACTGCTTGCCTGCTGCTGACTGGAAAATGCATATAACACATGTTCCATTTTCTTTGACATTTCCATGGATAAAGAATGCTCTCAAGGTTGCAAGTGTGACTTAATGGTGTCCAAGACCTGTAGAGATGAAAGGAGCTTCCCAAGAAAACAATTTTCCTCTAGATTTTCCAGTGCTGGAGCTATTAGCAGCTGTTTTCAGCAAAGTAGGATATTGTCATACTGCAGGACTCAGTCTTTTGTCACTGTGAAGGTGTGAGACTGAAAAATGTGTGAAAATTTTCTCCCTGGATGTTGGCCATAGTCAATATGTTGACCTCCTGTGTTCTCTGGTTAATTTTCAGTTTCCTATCTGTTTCCTTAGCAGTTTCCTAATTACTTTTGCAATATTCATCCAGACCTTATTGACTGTGTCCAGAGTTGGGCCTGTGAAAATGCAGCTGAGCAGAAAAGGTAAAAAATATGCTTTTTGCTATTCATATGCTTCATCCTCATAACCATTTTGTCCTAGGAACAAACTGGAAAAGTTGCCTATTAGTCTTCCTTCAAGTCAGGTGCAATTTCTGCAGCAAATGTGATTTTTCCTTATGCAGTTCTTATCCTATTCCTTCACTGCTGTGTGTTTCTAAAGCAAAATGGGCAATGCCCCCTCTGCTGTGTTAGCTCACATCCTAGTGAGTTGCACTTGCTCCCATAAGCAGATCTACTGATGCCAGTGAGAATATGCTGCAAAAAGCAAATGTCTATTTAGCTATTTTTATCTAGTAGTTTATAGTCATTATCTAATGCATCTAACTTTGAGGGATGGCTCTTGACATCCGTTTTAGAGATATTACATTTGATCTGTGTCTGAGAAGTAGTTCAGACAGCTTTGGTTTGGCCTTGGTCTTGATATAAGGAAGGAGATCCTTAGATTTCCAGTTTTTATTTGTCAGTAAATACTCTGGTTCATATTGAAAGGACAGTAAGTCACAGTCAGATTTTTGAATCTGTTAAACAAAGTATGCTGCTTTTGAACCTTCAGAGTGTAACTGATTTGGGGGTCACAGTGATTTGATTTCGCTCATTTTTCATGTGTACCATGGAATTGCTGATAAATTTGTTTCGTCTATACTGGCTTGAGAAAGAAGAAAAAACAATCACTGAAGCTGATGTGAAGGGTGCAAATATTGGGAGTGAACGATGTTCCCTCTCAGTAACCAGTCAGCTTGAGGAAAGACAAGTAGCTGTCCCTGTTTCCTGCAGGTCCTTTGAGTGACCCAAGTGCCTCTCTTTGGATGGGTGTACCTGTGCTTTGAGGCTATCGCTTCCCTGCCACCAGTTGTCTGGAAGCATTGTTTCGCTCAGGTAGACTCTCACTGCTCACCACTTCAGCAAAAATCAGCGTTGGCCTGCGCCTTCATCTATGTTTTCACTCAGATCACTGTACAACATGTAGCATAATGTATGTGGCACAGGAACTGGGACACATCTGGTGCAATCAGGTGTCTGCAGACGCTGCAGTGTCAGGAGGTTTTGTAACTTTATAAAATTTTGCTCAGCTTGATCTGCACTTACATCAGTTCTAAGTTTGTGCAACATTTTTGTTTATTGTTTTTCCAAATGATATATTTAATTTATATATACTCAGTGGAGTCTTGACTTGTATGAATGTTTATCCCACAGGCAGTGTTAAGAGTCTTGCAAGCAGATCTATCTGTGCCTTTCATGGTGTTCATTTATCTACATAGCCCACTCAAGGCTGAGTTTCAGCACAGGAAATGCTGAAAATGCACAGTGCTTCAACAGTATGAGCTGTTTATCTTCAGATGTACTTTTCAGCATTTGGTTTGTGTGGTGCACTGACGAAAACAGATCAAAGTGACATATCCTGTAATTTCATTACCTTACAAATTTCATTTGGGCCTGTTGTCAATAGAACAGCACTGGGACCAAAACAGATATTTGAAAAATCTTTGAAGTTTGGAACATATGGGACGTAGAACAGACTTGTGACAGTAGACTCCGCTTGAAAGCCAAACTGGTAATTTAATATACTGAATGCATTATGGGAACTGTTCATGTTTAAAAGCATCGACAAAGCATCAGTTCCTAAAGAAAACCAAACTCTGTCTTAGATTTGCACAAACGCTTGGTTCCTGTGTTGGCAGTGAAACATATTTATCCCAGAACCACTTTCTGATGTTCCTTAGTGCTTTACATCCTGTCTAGTTATTAGCAGCAAACTTCATATAAAGCAGCCAAAAAATGTTGCCAGAGCAGAAACTAAACTCTCTGTTATATCCTTTTGAATATGTTCAAATAATATACAAATAAGATAGCTTCTAGTTAAGGTACATAATGCCTTGTCTTTCTAAGCTGAAAATTATTAATTTTACTGAGTTCTCACAAATCACAACAGAGTACACTATATAATAAAGAATCCTGTAAAGAAGTTTTCTGTGCTTTTAATTCTCCTTGAAATCAGGAATGGGTAATAATGATCAAGTTTTCATCTGAGCCTGGGTTTTCTTGGAAGATCAGATCCTTAAATTTTTGGTGGGATTCTTATTCCCAACTTTTTAATTTTTTTACTTTGGTTTCTTTGGAAAACAAGTTAAATATAAATCATAAAATAGCTTATTATTTTACTTGTAAGTATTGAGCTGGGTATTTGTAGTTTAAAAGTGCAGATTTATACTTTAAAATTCCTAAAGGCATGGCAATTTTTGTGTGCTTCTCCTGAATATTTTTTGAAAGTGTAGACCAAACTGTAAAAATCATAAATGAAACTTCAATTTGTATAGGCATAGATGAATGAGTTACAAAAAAGAACACATGGAAGTTTTCTATTTCTAATAATCTTCAGAAATAACTCTTCATAGATCAATATTTGGTCTGATGCAAAATGTGTGATGCTGTTGATTTATCCAGCCACTTTTGGTTAAACTGAATAGCCTACATTTGTTCTTAAAGCTCAGAGAAAATGTGACTGAAGATGAGAAATGAGTTAAAAGAAGAATTTGAAAGTAATCCTTCACTAGCAACTATTAAGTCCTTTGTTCGGTTCAAGGTAAAAATTTATATTCAGCTCTGCCTGAATCATTGCAGTGAAAGCTCTGTATGTCCAGGAAAACCCTGAAATGTTTGACTGATGAGCATGTTGGCCAGAATATAATTTGCCATGCATGTTGCTTTTAAATTTAGAAAAAGTAAACATTTTAGTTTTGAATATTTTAAACCTGAAAATAGATGTAACATGGGAAATGTGATCCTTATTCTGATCCTGTTTCAGATTATGTTAAAACTAACTTTAATATCATGCTTTAGCTGGTGGTATATTTTGAAAAGAACAATTTATGACAGGTATGTTTTCCTATTTTGGTGTTTCTGAACATAGTTATATGGTATATGGCAATCAGAAAATTGGATGTTATATACATGCAAAGAAACTAAATTTTGTGTAGTCTTCCAAACTGTGGGGAATTCCCTGTCCATGTGCCATAGGAAAACCTAGTTCAGTTGACAATTATGGCTGTGGAAAGAAATATTCATGGAAATATTCATGAAAAATGTGGAAAGATGGTGCTTCACTTAGGATTTAGAGTGAACTACAGCCCTTTCAATTGGTGCTTACAGGCCTGAACTTGCAAGCCTTACTTGACTGAGTCCCTGGTTCTGTCTTCAGGAGCCAAATGAGGAGACGTGCTCTGGCTCCTCAGTTCTCATCTCAGGTTGGTCAGCTGGCCAAACCTCTCCGTGCCATCTCTCAGGCTGCATCAGACTTCCTCCTCCCTGTTCTTGTCCTCTCTTACCTCCTGTCCCCGCTGTGCAGGATGGGGAGTACTTCTCACCCACGTGAAGTTGCTGTGAAGGTTGATGGTTTGCAAGACCGGTGCCCTCGTATATCAGAGGAACCAAGGAAGTAACGAAGTGTAGAGAGTAATCTTTTATTACATAGGTGCTGGCGTCCATTCCTCGTGATTTTTTTTTTTTTTCTCTCCAAATCTTGCCTGTATTCTTGATACGTTCCCTGTGCCTGCTGCCAAATATTGTGTTCTGGAAAAAAGTGACACTGCTGCTTGTTGTCAGGGCCCTGCCTCTTCCTGCACAACAGCGCAGATGCCCGGGATGATGCTACGATCAACATCACAGCACCAGCTTCCTTTCTCAACTCTTTAGTTGCTTCAGAAATCTATAAAATGCAGGAATCCACCTTAAAGTGATAAATACATATGCACTAACACTGTTTTCATGTCTCTGAATGTGTTTTTGAGTGCACTTGCATGGGTGAATATGATCAATACCCACATGCACATTTTAATTTTTAGTGGCATACGTACACATAATGTCCAACAGCATGGACCTCTGTTAATATCCCATAAAGTTCTGTGCTTGTCACCTGCACAGCAAAAAATGTCCATATGAATTTTTCCCAGATGGCTCAGATTTTAGTTTACTTTGTAAATTCTGTGTTTATATCTAAGCTTTTATTTATAGTTTGTTTTGGATCTCCTAGGCCAATCCACTGCAGTGAGATTTTGATGTCTGGAATGTGACATTTCTGTGCATCTCAATTTCAGAAAGAAATGTGCTGAATGTGTACACTCTGGAGGTATGGAGACTAAAGATTCCTTGAGTCCTCTGGGGTCTGAGTTTTGGCAGTAGTTTTGTCCTCTGGCAGTAAAGCCTGTAAAAAAGGAAAAGAGAAGCGAGCAGATAAACCTGAAGGAGCTCTTTGTGCACGCTCTTTGTGACTTTCGGTAAGGATGATCTCCATCAGCTCCATCTATACTCAGTGGAAGAGAGGGTATTTGTCCTCCACGGAGGGACTCAGCAGTCAGATTAGGCTTTGCTGGTGAATGTTTTTCTCTCCATTGACTGGAAACTGTTTAGACACATTAGCTACACCTGATTAAATTAGCCTTGATGAGTATTCTTTCTGATCGACTAATCTAAGAACTGAGTTCCAGTCATTAGGAAAGCTGATACATGAATGGTATCTCTGTATCTTGGGCAACTTACCCTAAAGATGGGCAAATTAAGCAGCATTATGAAGTTCTTTGTAGATCATTTTGCGTTAGGTTTGTGTAATTCTGAATGGACTTTGATCCATATTACCGTAGACAGGACAGTTTAATGAACACAGGGGAAAAGAGAAATAAGCATTAAGAATAGGGAGATGGAAGGAAAACAGTCTAATTTGAACCACTGGATTTCTGACATGAGATCTTCAATTTGTATTTTTTTCCTCATTAAAACAGAGATGCATGTAATTTTCATTTACTGAGTGAAAATGGAAACATGGAAGAAGCAATCTGATAACTGAAGGAGATGTTCATGGTAGGAAAACAAGCTAGCCCCCACAGCTGGAAAATCTTCAGATGGCAGTGGTTCAATATCTGAAAATACTGACCTTGTGTGGCCTTGTGGATTATAAGTGAGTTTTTAGGAAATAACCTGAGGTAGTGTACTGGGTACTATGGGAACATTAAATACAAAACGTTGGCTCAGGCAATGTTGTGATTGCAAGTAGAAAAACAAATTGGAAAATGCAGTACAAACTCATTCACAGAATACCTATTACACTTTATTTAAACAACTACTGCTGATGATGTTTGGTTTTTTCTAATCATTTGAGTGGGTGGCTCCATGCAGAAGAAATACTTATATCAATCTATATTTTCTTCTTGTGAAGATTTATCAGTTACATGTAGCATTGTAGGAAAATGAAAGTGCAACTGACTCGTGATCTTTCATTTTGCTATAAAGAAACTGGTGTTCTGTTTTTTTACTTGATATGGTGTTGTAACATTCTTTCATGTAGAGAACAACTTCTGTTACACAAGATGGCAAACCTTTCTGAGGTATATTCCTAGGCCATTCCCTAGAGGCACTCTGCTGTTGAAAGTGTGTAGCCTTGTTGGGAAACCCATCTCTTTTGGAAAAATGGGAGCACCACATTCCCAGACTGTCACTTCTGTGAAGCTGGTGCATCACAATGGGAAAGAGCAGTTTGATACTTGTGCAAAATTTGTGTCAGCTCCTGTAATATAACACATAAACTGGTGTATTTGGTTTGTGTGGCCAGGTTATAGTAGCAGATGGGCTGCAGGGGTGGCTTCTATGAGAAGCTGCCAGAAGTTTCTCCCATGTCCAACAGAGTCAGTGCCAACCAGCTCCAAGATAGAGCCACCACTGGCCAAGGCTAAGGCCATCAGTGACAGTGGTAGTATCTCTGGGATAGCAGAGTCAAGAAGCAGGGGATAAAAATCTGTGCAACTTCAACCAGAGAGAGGTACAAGAATAACCCCATTTCTCACTGTCCTAGTCTGATGTGACTGGTAGTAAATTAAACTAATTTCCCTATGTCTCACCTGTTTTGCCTGTGACAGTAACTGGTCAGTGATGTCTCCCTGTTCCTATCTCGACTCGTGAGCCTTTCGTTGTATTTTCTCTCCCCTGCCCAGCTAAGGAGCGAAATGATAGAGTGATGGGCACCAGGTGAACAGCCAATGTCAAGCCACCACAAGTATCAACTTGAGATCTTGTGAAAGCAAGACAGGTTGAAAGAGCCGGTCTTCCCTGGGACTGCTTATGCAGGATTGTCTCCTGCAACAGACACAGTTTTCTGTGTCTTTCTCATGAGAATCATATTTCTTTCTCATCCTCAAGGAGAGAGGGTAATGGGGCACATTAAATATGACTTGAAATAAATTATTTAGGTTGGTTAAAGAAATAAATATTAACTGTTGTCAGTTTGGGAGTTGAAATTACTCAGTGTTAATTAGGAGTGTTCGCATTTAAAAGTGCTTTGGAGTTTGTATGATACAAATATCAGAAATACATTTAATGAAAAATCTTTTCATTAAATGTATTTAAAAGGGAAATCTTTTTCTTGCTCTTTGAGTGTGTGTGTATGTATTTATAGGTGGATATTTGCAATTCGGTGTCCTTAAGACTTAGTGAGGCACATGCAGAGCACTCTAAAGCTGTTCCAGCTGCACCCTGAGCTATGGGCTTGTGTTTCTGCTGACATTATCATATGAGCATTCTACACTTTGCAGAATAAATATTTATTTTTTTAGATGTTTATATAATAGGATAGCCAATTTGTACTGCTGGGGAGCATACAGGGGGCTATATGTGGTTCATAGTCTTTATGTGATAGTCCATGAAAATCATCTGAATACTATCATTTGGCTTTAATAAGGAATGAGATCAGTGAGATTTAAGCTCTGTCATGCTTCTCTTCTACTGCTAAACATCTATATTCTATCAGTTCCACAATATTCATGTGATTGAATAGCCATTTTAAGCAATGACTTCATATATTTTGATTAAAAACCAGAAAGACAGGAAATGAGATGAGAGACACAGATTTCAGCTCTCACTTTGAGGAGAATGTTTCTTGTTTAAGAAAGGGCTGCTTTCTGGTTTAAAATATTATGCCAAGACAACTGATTCAGAAGGAAAAACTGTATTATCAGATTTAGGTAAGCAATTCAGCTCTCTCCCCCCTTCCCTCAAAAAAGTCACTGATGCTGATGAAGACATTTTAAAAAAGAAAAGCTTAAAGAAAGCAGAAATGCTTTAAAACTTGTTTTAATATCAGTTCAGGTCACACCAATAATTTCTCATAATGGTTAGTAAGATCATTGTAAGTAAACACGTAAATATTTAGTAAGTATTTAAAATTGCTTCCTGTGTAAATCTCATGTTAATAAATTGAAAAAATATTTTGATTAAGGGATTAACAATATTTATTCTTTGCAACAATAATTTATTGGATAGTACTAGTCAAAGTATTAGACACTTCAGGATGGGAACAGTGACATTCAGAAAACATCTTAAGCTTTTGTCTTTACATCCTGATTAATTCTACAGTAGCATCTAAAGGCTTGAATTTGGAGTAGCGTCACCTTGTAGAAGTGCCCAAATACATTATGTGAAATGATCTCTGCCTTGAACATATAATGGTAACAGCTAAGGCAAATGGGAAAAAAAAAACACAGTGAGGTGTAGGAAAGTGGAGAATCTTGCTGAAGGTAATCCAAGAACACGGGGAAGTGAATCCAGGTTTTATAAGATAGATTCAATGCTCAGTCCATTACCATGTTCCAGCCACTCTGATTCCTATTTCTTATGGGAGTTCAGTGTTTATGACAAGAAACGATGTCAGCTCAAAACAAAATTGAGAACTTGTGATCTAATTGTAGAAAAGCTTTAAAGTAATCTGATTGCTTCACTGTGGGCAATTCAAAACTTAAGGCAGGTACAGCAGTTCAGCTGAGGTGCTAACATTTCAGTTTAGCACCTCAGCTAACTGGTAATTTCCTCAAACGTACATCACCTCAATACATATTAGGTTCTGTCAGAGACAGCTGCATATAAACAGCATTCCTGCAGTAAAATTTCCTGAAATTATACAACTATATAAGTGTTTGAAGCCCAGACATACTGTTTGTAGCATTTTGGTGAGTATGTGTAAGTTCTTACTAATCAGTCCATTGACCTTTTTTCAACCATGTCCAGTGCACCATGAAAGGAATACATACATTTATTCCTTTTATGGTCTGTGTGAATAATATCTGCAAAGTTTCTAGTTTTCATTTATCTCACTTTGATTTGATGTAAGTGTAATTGCATTAATGATTCAAAAGCATTTATGTTGCCCATGTACTACTTCCACCAGTTCCCATTCAAAATCAGGTCTGTGTTTCTTCCCATCAGGACACATTACACTGAGATATGAAGATTCTTCAGAATCAGAATGTTAATAGGAATGTGTGTATTTCATTTTTTTCTTCTATTGAGAGCATTTCTTTCTGAATTTTGTATTATAATTTGCATAATGTAGAAACAAAATTATACTGTTTTCATAGCATAATAGACCAATTAAAAGTTGAAATGAAAATGTTGCTAGTACTAAGAATGAATCTATGAAAAACAGTGTTGAGATCTCCAACCTGTCCTAATTGCTTGAGAAAGAACAAAAAAGATTGAAAAAGAAATATTTCACAATATTCTGTGTGTTTAGAACAGTTCAGTTTTCACATGCCAACACTTGAAGTGATGAATTCAGAATTTGTCTATGGTAAATGACACCTTAAAGATTCAAATGAATGTTGCATTTCCTAGAATATTTGCAGATATAGATATATGATATTTGCACTTAGGATATATGAATAAAAATGTAACAGCACATTTAGCACCAGTTTTGTTCTTTATTTACTCTTCTGAATTTTAGGAAAGAAATGATGCAAGCCTTTAACAAATTTTTTCAATAAGGAACACGTAAAGGAAGCTAGAATGTGAATAATTATGCTATTTTCCTTAGAGTTTAATACTTCTAGTATTTGGTTTCTTCAATAATGGCTAAAATAATCCCTTAATTGTGTATTTCTTAGACATTTAGGGAGTTCTGCTTGTTATATGAGGCTACTGAGTACCCAGTGCTGTGGCCCCAGCTGTCACTGTTAGAAGTCAGGTTATGTGAGGGCTACTGACAATCACGAGGCTTGCAAGCTGCTTATCAGCTCCATGCCACATGTGCAAGAGAAGGTTAAAAAATGAATCATGACCTAAATCTGTGCCCGTTTTCCCAAACCAAGTTGTTGCAGCCAGTGTGAAGTCTCTTTGGGATGTAAAGTGACTTGTACATTGCAGAAGTTTTCCAGGACATAGCAGGAAGGAATTGGGTTATAGTGATGGTCTCGCAGAGAACGAGGCTGGCTCCTGACCCATGAAAAGGCAGGACCATAGGAAGGCTCATCTTCTCTTCTGCTGTACTTCATCATCCAGTCAAAGCCTATTCCTGGTGCTCACAGTCTTCATTAGTTTTGGATGCCAATCGAAGCTGAGCAAAAGTAGGGTTCCAGCACACATATAAAGGTCCAGCACTATACCTAAATTATCTTTGTTTAATACCTTACTTAAAAATGGTGCTATATTTCTTAATACAATTGCAAATATTTGAAATATTTTTCTTAGCGTAACTTTGCAGTCTATGGTTTACTATAAAGAATACTGAAATTGCCTGCATTCTTAATGATCTTTCAAAATAACAGCCTAAAAGTAGACTGAGGTTTTTTTCCCAAACCTAAATAATAGAAAAACTCTCCTAAAACCCTCCTAAACTTTGTATGCAGTATATCAAAATCAGCTTATGGAATAACTCCTGTGTCTGTACTATTATAGTTGCTAGCATGGTGCTCTTGAAGATGCAGCATAAAATTACGTGTTAATTACTGATTTAGATTTTCTTTTTGTTATTCATGAATATGTGAGCCTGTAGTTGAAAGATGTTATGGTTAATCTCTGAATTTAATCCTTTGTAGAAATAAAAAGTAGAAGGGACTCAGCATTATTTGGCTTGCATATGCCAGATGACAAGTACTTGAGTGTTCCTACACAGAAACAGGCTGCCAGATATGCTTTTAGATCTTCCTTTTCTAAAAAATTGAGTGGACAGTGAATAAATATTTGAAGCAGTTCCTCTTTTTGTGTTTCAAAACATTCAGCAGAATAAAAGCATAGGACTGGAAAATCTTTAGCTTTTTATTTAGACAAAGAAAGCCAGCTGCTGTGTTATCTACCAAGTAAGTTGCATAGGGCCTTCTCTTATAGTATTTTTTTCCAATGAAGTATGGGTGTGGAATTCCCCAGCTGGTCCCTGCCTTGTTCCTCATGTCTCCTTCCTCCCCCACAATAATACAATAACATGCAGTACTAAAGTTAGATAAAGTCTCCCAAATCCTGATCTTTAGTACTGGAAAAGGTAGGCTTACAATACATCAAGTGCTAGACTGTCTTCAGGGACCGGGCACTTTATTTACCCAAGCTCGCTTGAGATGTTATTCGTATTTCTTTTAAATACTTGTCTAATTGCTCTGCATTTTGGAATCTTATGCTTTTTTTGGCAACTTAGAATTTGGAAGAAATCTTTTCGTTTCAGTATGTTGTCTTATTTTTAATAATAGTTGTTCTTTCAACAAGGGTCTCAAACTATCTCTCATACTGTCTGAATCTTTTGGCATAGGTAATTGCTCTTCAAAATGAATTAGTTAGAATTGTTCCAAATAAATCTTCTCTTCTCTTAGCTTCAAATGGGAAAAGGAAGCATGTTGTATCGATGAGGAATTAGCAGTTTCAGAACTGAACTCCTTCTTGAGCTCCTCCAGAGTGTGAGGCAGAGTCTGGAACATCATCTGGTCAAAAAGTGTTCTCTTCTAGGGACAGTAAATCTCTGTTACATGCAGGATGTAGTCAATGCTGTTTGGGTAGTGTTTCATCACATATCTTCCTCCAATTTTTACTTTCTGAAACCTCATCTTAATTATGGTACATGTTCTGAGACTGCTGAATTACAGTCACAAATTCACACTGAAGTCACAGATGATCTGCTCTCTTAAGAGTTGGAAATTAACCCCATTTTGTCACTCAAAGAGCTTTTAGAGGAATAGAGAGATTTTGAGGCTGCTGGTCATGCTACACAGGTAGCAAGTACACAGTCTCCTGCACTACATGTGACTTTTTTAGGAAAGATGGGAAGAATTGAGTGTAAAATTTTGATAGGACTTATTTTCACATTCTGTAGTTGAGCTTCCTTATTACTGGCATTACTAATTGTATCTGTAGGCATACTACAGGCTTACCACTTCAAAACTCTTCACTTGAGTTTAGAATTATTAATTTAATAAACTTAGCATCCAAATATATTGTTTGGATATGTAGTCAAGCATTTTGTTTACATTTCAGCTGTTTCAGTCAGACCTTTCTGACTGTTTTGTGTGATGAGGAGTATAAAACTGCAGTTTAAAAAAAGATAAACTTCCAAATTTTGCACATACTGGGATACTCATTTCTGTTAAGAAAGAATAAGTAGTGGGAAATTAGAGGGGAAATTATTTAGCCACAATGCACATCATAAATTCTACCACCTCAGATCATTGGGTATGTATGATAGATCTCTCATAGGGTATGGTGGATCTGCCTGTATAAGGCTAAGCTGTGCCACAATACCCAAACCCTATTAGAGGAAAAAAGGCTAAGAGAAGATAATCCCTTTTTTCTGACTATCACAGTCCTTATTTTTCAAGGACTGAAGTCAAAAGCATTGTTACATAACTGTTATAGATCTTCTTTCCAGAACTGAGCTTTTCTGGGTTAAAAGACACTTCATTAACGTATACCAGAGACTTGGATGAGCTGAGCTTCCATGAAATAGCTAAAGCTGTCAAATGTGTTGATATTTAAACTTCTGCTTGCCATAATGGGCCTTGTCTTACAGGTGGAATCTATCATGTGAAATTTTAGATTTTTTAAGGTAGGTATCTGTTTCAAAGCAGGTTGTTTGGGCTCTTTTTACAGTCAGAGGTTAAAAAGTAAGATGAAATGAAATTCATCAAATCTAAATCAGACAGAATCTTTAAAATAAGATGACTCATGATCTAGAAAAGGCTAGTTATCTGTAGTGGTTCTAAAGCAAAACTGAACAGCTCTCTGGGGTATATGTCCAGAATTTGGTTGACTAATCTTAGCCTGGATTATTAATTACTCATGTTAATTCTATGTGTGCATGTGACTTTGATGAAAAAATCTCCAATTAGAGGTTTTGTCTTTGATCTGTAACTCTAGCTTTGATCTCCTTTGTTTCATAGTCAGACGGTGAATACTATAAAACCACCTACTCATCCATGAAACTTCTGATGTTTCATTTTTTGTTAGTCCCATGATCTGTAACTTGCAAACAAGCAATGAGAAGTAGGAAATAAGACAATATTACCAACCAAGTATTCAGAAGTCCTGAATTAACTGTAAATGATTGAATCATTGATCCAGTTGATTCATATATGTTCTTGTGTTCACATCTTGGGCATATACATTCAAGGGTTGCTGTTCAGAAAATTATTTTTTTAGCCTTTTAGTACCTATAGCATGTAATCTGGGTTCTCCACACTATGTGGTTCACATGACAGTAAGAACACAGAGTTCATTCCTTCCTCTTTTTACTTCCATTTGTTGTTTGTGTTGCACATTCTGTTTTCTCCCCACTGTTTAGATGCATCACAACCCTTTAAATTTTTTATTTGCTTTACCTACTTTTTGAATGCTTTTGAGTATTTTTACTATTTTATTTTTCTATTTCATAACTTTGGTCCTGGGTTTGCCCATCTTGTTCCTAAATCTCACACTGTAGTGTCTGACTTTGGTCCAGAAAGTATGTGGCTGAGATCTCCCCTGGCATTGAGGGCTGTGGTTGAGAATTTTTGGTCTCTAATGGGCCTACCCAGTTGTCTTCCCTACTTGGAAGAAGACAACACCACAATTAAATATCCTGCATGGCGCTTAAATAAAGAACTAAAGAGAAATGAAGTGGGATATCCCCAGCTGCTCAATTCATTTACATACAAAGGCCTGCACATTTTCCTTCTTCAGCAGTACTAGAGTCGGCTAGAAAGAAAAAAAAAAACCAACTAATTAAAAACACCCTTGGTTCCAGGGCTGCTCTCTGGCACAGGTTCCTTGAGACACAGGAAGTTGTGCTCTCATCA
>WEKY01056703.1:19007-33449 GCA_013390045.1 Picathartes gymnocephalus | reverse complement strand
CAGAGATTATCTCAGGGAGCGGTTTTTTTTTTTTTTCCACATACAAAACTTGATCAGAACAAACAACTTTGAGTCCTGGAAGGCACTTAGCCTCCTAGGAAGACCAAGGTGGCCAGCATGTCCCACTTCCAAGAACCACACAGCTCTGCTCACTCTGCCTGGTTGCCATTGCTCCAGGAAGTGCTGCAGGACAGTGAGGATACATCCAGCATGTGCTGCCACTGCCACTGCTGCCAGGGTTTCCCAGTCTGGGGAATGTGCTCTGCTGCCAACTGTTTTGGGAGCTGGAAGAGTATGAGCAGGAGACATCACCTAGAGGTGAAGGCAGAGGCAGCATTTAGTGTTTGCCTCGCTGCCCAGCACTGAGCTGGAGTGGCAGGGCTGGGAGAGTGGAGTGGCTCTTGGCACAGATCCAGACAACCTTGGTTGTGTGAGGAGGAGATGAAGCCTGGGAGATATTTTTCTTGAATAAAAGGGAAGGTTTCCATCAAAACTTCTCTTTTATTTTAAACAAATTTAAAAGAGAAATTTAGTAAACTATAAAATCAAGCTTCCAGAGCCCAATTTAAGCTATTCCTTATTGATTGCAATACAAATGAACATAAAAGCCTGCAGCCTGGAACTGACAGCGAGAGACAGGCTTCTGCCAGCTCCCTTGTTCCTTCCATCAGTGCACAACCTCTATTAGTTGATAGTGGCAGTGACACACACTTTCTAGCACCCTCCATTTTATAAAAGGAGCTTTCTTTAGAGCATCTCATCTAAAGGCTCTTCGTTCGTTAATGAAAACACATTTCTTGGACTTAACATGCAATGCAGGCATCGCCCTTATTCTGAACATCTCTTAATTTAAATTCAGTTATTTACAAACAAACAGAGCAGATGCAAAGTGGCCATTTCACCACCACACTACATCTCCAGGAATACCAAAATGCAGCACGGAGGGTCCACACCCCTCTACCAGCTGGAGGTATGGGAGATGGTATCCCTTTTAGCAAGGATCTGCTGCAGTGGAGAGGGTATCCAGAAGAAGCAATAAATAAGCATCCTGGACTGAACCACACATACAGCTTATTGCAACAAAAGCTTTCTAAGATATCCCTTTGACAATCATTAACTTTTGCACATACCATTTTAAAGCCAGACCCAATTGCCCTCCCCCTCACAGTTCTTTCAGCAACTTCATTAATATTCGACATACAGTATAAATGGAGCTCTTTGAAATATCCTTAATTTTTTAATACAGTGTCAGGCTTTTAATCAGTGTTTACTGCAATGAAAATGACAACAACTTTGTTGCTCAGGTGTAACTACAAAACCTTCCATGTTATTTTAGAGAAGCCTTATATACTGGCAGTGCCTTGTGTACTCCAGCAAATGCATTGCTGCCATTCCACGCCACCCCATTCAAGTCTGTCATGAATGAGTGGTTTGGCTGCTCAAAGAAACATTGTAGAAAGTACTGGCGAAAACAAGGTCTCACATGAATTTGTGAAAATGCGACTTTATGGAGTTTGATGGCAAAGTTTACTCTATTACATACTACCCAGATCAAAGCATAAAAAGGATTATCAAATTAGAAGCAATTTGGAATGATTTGCACAGAAGCAGGGAATGAAAAAGGGGATAAGGGTGCAAAGAATATGGATGTAAAGATAAGGGTGCAAAAGGGTTTAGCAGCACTTAATCTTTGAGTAACATTTACAAAGCAATTTGATAGGGTTCCTTACAATTATAACAATGACTTAACTACGGATTTGAGATGGTAATATTCAAATAATAATCAAATCACACTCACACAGTTAAAGCAATATTATTTTTTTGTGTGCAAAGGTACCTATAAAAATTCCCCATCAGGTTCAATAAAATACTCACACCAAAGTCCTTTGCATTTCCCAACAGGCAATGGATTGCAGCTTAAGGAGCATGGAGATGTGGCAGGGGTACCAACTCAGGCCTCATCTTCAGAGACAATTTGTTGAATAATGCCAACTTGAGGTTTTGTGAGCTGCAAGAGGCATCCCACTCAGAGGGATGTGCTCATGCAGCCTGCTGCAGTCCAGGAGAGCTTAAAGAGCCTCTCTGCAGTTTATTGGGTTGCAAGATGATTAACTTTGGTCATCAGTAAGTTTCCATTCTGGCCATAACCCGTTAATAACTACTGCACCTTTTTTTTCCAAAGTGCAGTGACAATGGTACGGGTTCCTCTCAAATTGCAATTCCCAATAATTCCACTCCATTCAGGCTACGGTTCTGGAAAATGCTTTACCAAAGCTACAAATGATAGTTGCTTATCCTTTGTTTCCCATCTAGGTTGGACAACTGAAGTTTCTGATTGTTCCCACCTTTAGCATGCAAGAGCTCCTGGTACATCAGGGAACGCCTCTCACACCAATTACTGTGGTCAGGGGATGATTTTACTGCTCAGCTGCTTTGGCCAGGGCTTATCAGGGAGCTTGAGATCATAGAGAACGCCTGAGGATGAAGTGGGATTCAGATGCAGCACTACAAAGGCAATGCTCTCTTTACCAGCTTCATACAAAAATGGTTAAGTTTTCATTAAAGACATGATGGACTACTCCATTTGGCATGGCAGTCATGGTCACACAACCCTCCAGTGACCTAGCAAAAAGGTTGTTCCGCATTTCTTTTTTTTCAGAGGAAATTTAAAAAAAACCCCATGCTCCATAAAAAGAGGGACTGCTTTTGATCCTGGAATGACGCAAATATTGGAGGTTAGCACATTTTCCAATATAGCACATTTTCTCCTATATATAGGAGCTCCTTTACACCCACTCTGACAAAAGAGGAGACCAAATTTGCGTCTTCATGAGTGACACAGCACTCAGTAGGCTGAAAGGGCAGATGGCACAACCTCTCAGCTGCAGAGAGGGAATGAAGGATGGAATTGCCTGTACAGCCAGTTCTTTGTAATTTGGCACTGCTATGCTTCTGCTGCTCTCTTCCCTTCATCTTGTGAAAGGACCCTGAAAATTGGAAATATTCCTACTTTTTGCAAGGATAAAACAAGATACTGGTCGGAACATTTCTTTTTCTTTCACTTAATTGTAAAGCTGGATTTCTACCCTAGAAGTCTGCTGCCAGGTTTCTGATGTGTGAATAGCTAGAAATTACTGAAAGATGGGGTAGCAACAGTGTAAAGGGGGTTCTGGTGGTACATGCTACATCTGTTCAGGAGGAATCATCTCACCTCTATATCATGAAAACAGCCAAATAGATTTAACATCTCAGTAAAGAGCAGTGCAATTCAATCTGCTGCTATTCCATTTTTTGTCCTGTGTGAGCTTAAATCTTGATTCCAAGTTATAAAAGATAGAACAGGTTGGAAATCAGATATGCTGACTCACTGTGAATTGTTATGAGTAACTTAATAACTTAGTCATCAAACACAGAGATACATTTGCAAAAATATTGAAATCCATGAAGAGCAATGACATGTAACAGAGCATAAATAAAATGCTCTTGTGTTTTTCTGAGATGAAAGTTTTGATTTTCATCTGATATCTGACAATTGTAAGAAAATTACTGCCTCAAATATTGAAAAATAGTAGTGATACAAAATAGTATTTTTTATTTTATTTTCACCTAGAAATGAAAAAAGACACCCTGAAAAATAAATGTTCTCTAACATTTCAATTACATCTCACATAATAACAATTTAAACCTATTGAAAGGGATAAGCAAAAAGTAAAAATTATAATAATCATAATTTCAATATTTTTAGCCATTTGTTTTAAAGCTAAGAATCAGTAGGAATGGGACATATAGTTATGAGCAAAGATCATGTTTTCATTATCAGTTTGTGCACAGGATTCCTGGCTATGTGTGAGATCAAGTGTTCATAGGCATTGCTTCAGAAGACATATGCGTATTACACATAAAAATCACTTCTTTCTACATTTTTGCTCTGTCTGTAATTACATGAAAAAAAGATAAGCAAATGATCTTCGTATGGGTTATCTTTAGATGATTAACATTTATTTTCCCCTGGACTTACCAAGTAGCGCGTTCTACTGGTGCAAACAGGACCAACGCTATGTTAGGCCACTCAGGCACTGCGGGCTGGACACTGTGGGGCAAGTCAGATAAAAGAGGCTGGATGCTGCTCTTACAGCCACCTAAGAAGGTCACTGTTTCAGAGGAAACCAGCTACAACCACTGACCACCACAACAGAAACACTTAAAGTGTTTCCAGCTAGCATTTCAGATGGAGGAACTCCTGAAGGTGCTATATATTTGTGTTATATAAATATCAAAGAGTATAATTTCATATTTTTTCATAATACACTTCAGTATATAGGCTTGCATAAAGTCAGAGACCATGTCAGAACACGTGTATTACTATTACTATTATTGGTTTATTTAGTTGTTCTTACAAAATTTAGAAGTATATTCCTTGGATTTAGAGCACTAAATTTAAGTAAGACCCAATGAAAAGGAGTAGCAAAAAAAAAAAAAAAAGGCAAAAAACCCACCAAAACCGAAAAAAAGAAGAGTAGAGCAGGATATAAAAAATCTCTAAACAGGTCATTAGAATATATAGTTTAGACAAATGCACATCTTGCATTGGGTTTTCTTTGGTCTTTTTTTAAGTTTTGCTCCTTAGCACAAAATTTTACTTTAGAAATGTCTCACAATTTTGTTCCCTGCAACTCCTAACCCCTGCCAATATTCCATACAAGGTAGGATTAATCCCTTTGGAAAAGAAGTGTGAAAAAGTAGGCTAGGATTATAGAAAAATATTAGCAGTAGTATAGAAGTTAGCAGCACTGTTAATACTCTGTGATTTCTGGATTTTTCCATATCAAGCTTTGCACTGTTTTCTTTTAAAAATGGATGACTACTATAATCAATCTTTGCTGTCACAGATAACCCCATGCACACACTCTATATATTAGGACCTGAATGAATGACTCATAAAAATTGGATAAAATAACAGATACTAATAATTTATTTAAATATAGCCTTCTTGAAAAGGTTAACTTGTCACATTTCATCTTCAGTCATAAACCCCCTATTTTTATAATCAGCAATATTGACTATCTGCTTTCCTTTTACTGGATGGGAAAGAACACACAAGAAGTATTAAAAATAGCCTAAAAATTAAGCCTTTCTCCATTTGTGAAAAATGGTGTCTTGGCAATTATGGTAAAAGTTCTTAACATATACAAAGATGCTGTAGTTAAGCTCTTCCTGCCACCTCAAATTCCTTTATTTCCACCTCTTAGTTCAACCCATTCAAACACTGTCCCTCTAAAACTACTGTGTGCTGTGAAAAAATTTCAGACTGTTATTTGAGTTGCTACACATGAAGTGCTCTTGAACTGCCCTGGAATCTTATTTGCATTCAGTTTATCTCTAAGAAAGACCTTTTGATCCCTAAGGTTTTCTATCATTTAAGTACAAAAATGGGGAAAGTCTGAAATAAACTATGCTACTCAATCCTAACTTGTGTGTGTCACTTTGCTGGGAGAGCATCCTCTCCTGTGCAGTTAGATGTTTGGTACTTGTAGGTGGTAATGCTTAGTTTTGCAGCAGTGCTTGTTAGTCCAGAGGTATGTGCCACATACGTCTCTCAGCAGTCATCATTAGTCATTTATAAGGACTGGCTTTGAGGAAACAGACCACAGCAGTGAACTAAAAAACGCCCTCAGACCCAGTCATTTTTTGTTGTAGGTTTACTGAACATTAAGTAGCAATGGAGATGGGTATGGCAGCCTTCATCTGTCTTAAGGTGTACAAGAAATTCTCAATGTGTGGATGAGCTTGGGAGGAACGGTCTTGGGAGTCTGCACAGCATTTCCTCATGAAACATAAGAGTAATGCCTCACAGAGATTAAGCAAAATGGCTTCTTTCCAGACTTCATTTCTTAGAACAAAAAGTAACTCCCTCCAGCACTAAGACATGATTATGCCTCAGATATGCACAGCACTGAAAAGAAGAATAATTTATGCACTGAAAGGGCTAGCTGCAGCCTCCATGATGAACTGCTGTTCCTTAGAGATATTCTTTTCCAAGAAGTGGTGCATTGTGCCAGTTATGCATGGTTGCTTCTGTACTTAAATATTTCTCCAAATGCAGAATAAATTTGACCAGACGTAATGTTGTGTTTGTACATTTAATTTTTTTCTAAATGCTGTCTTAGATGAATAGAACACTTTGTTGTTGTTGTTGTTGTGCACCTTATTTTGTACTTGAAGAGGTAAAAACCCCATGATTTCTGGATGTACTTCTCTGACTACACCATTTCAGCAAACCCAAAATTTATGCACTAAGTTTCAGCAGTATGCTGGAATACACATCCAGTAGTAACTTAGACCAATAACTTAATATATTTAAAAAATAAATTATACGTGTACTTTTTGTATAGCCTCAAAAGATATATATGGGAACTCCAGGCAAACTGTGTTTGCCCTCTGACAGGACTACAGGATATGGCCAGCTGCATTCAGTCCAGCAACAGAGATAATTTAAAAAATTTTTTTAATAAGAAACAGAACCAGATTCATACATTCCTTAATACAACTGACATGCTATTGTTTATGAGCTGTATTGCCGCTTGAAAGTATTAAAATAGCTATAATAGCAAATAAGTGCATAAGGATTATGTAACAAGAATGTAATGTATAAATGTAGTAATTATAGCAATATAATATAAAAACTGTGTAGCAACAAGTTAGCTGAGTACGGTACCTAACAAAGCCTGTTTTCCATGGGATTTGTCTTATGGTTGACAGGCATTTTAACTGAATTAGTCAAAGGTTGCAAGATGAGCTCACCCCTAACAAGACAGCAGAGAATCCAATGAGGAGATAAAGGTAACTACAAAAAGAGGGTTTTATCAGGTTGTTCTTGTTACATATGAGAGGATCAGTAAGGAGCACCAAGTTTGACTAAGTAGGGTCTGGTCTCATGTCTGATAGCTGCATATTTATGCATAAAGCTTCTTACTGTTCTCCTGCAGATTTCTGGATACCTACTAAAGTATGCTGACTTTACCCTGCAGTTGTCCTTTTAGTGAAGGCATTAGCACAGTCTTCATTCTCTCCTGTTTCAAGTTGTTTGCTTTTATGAATGGGTGGGAGGATGTATTTAAGACTTCAATTAATGCAGGTTGAAGTTGGTCATTATGTTCAAAGGTGGCTAATGGGGCTTGGAGAGATGTCCGTGCACACACGTAAACATGCAGGATCTCGAACCGCACAAATCCCTTACCCTCAGAAATCTGACTTACAAATATGTACAGATTGCCAACACACAGCACCAGGGTCTTTCTTGGTATTACTCTGAAGTAGCTCTAGTTAACATCATAACACTCTTATGTTTACATACAGAGCTGTAAAGTAACATGATTTTGTGAAAGTATCCTCACCACTCAGAAATATTATTAATATTTGTGTATTAAATATTAATGTATACAAGTATCTTTGCATGGCACTTTTCAGATATTAAAAAGAAAAGGTCTCTGTCCTCAAGAGCTTACAGTCTAAATACCATTGTTGTAAAAAGCACTTGCCTCCTGATGAAACTGAAGCTACTCTGAAACTATTTCTTTCCTATGGAAATGTCCAGCTTCTCTAAGCAGGGCTCTTGAATATGAATGTTTTTTCCTACATGAAGTGGGATTTTTTTTCCTGATTCACAACATTTATTTTTATTATAGCTAAAAGTTTACAGATTTTTCATCCTAATTATATATTTGCATATTTACTTGTTAAAGTGCCCACTTTGCTTGCTAGAGGTCAGTGAATAATTTTCCTAGGAAGTTTAGCTTTTCAGGAATCTGTATGCGTTAAAAATATGCATATGGATTATACATTATTTGAATACCTTAAATTCTTTGAGATGCAGAAATATTGTGCTTTGTTGTTCTGGAAGTGTGAACATTCTTTTTGAATAACCAAACTGTTGTGCTGCAATTTGGATTACTTTTTGAAAATACTTTGCAGACTTTTTAATTCATAAACTTACACAGATGGATAAATAAAAATTCCTTCATCAAACAATTGTACAAAGGGATGCAATGAGGAACATGAGTTATTGAATTGTATAAGGTCACGGAAGAGGTCATTGGCAGAGCAAAAGCAGTTTTTCTAACTATGTCAACCCTGGGTTGGATTATTCTATGCATAAATTTGATCTCTTGAAGCAATTTGGTAGAAAATGATTACCTCATGAAAAAGATTAGCTCATTTTTGTCCTTAGGAAAAAAAAATTCTTAATGTCATCAATGTACATTTTCTCTGAACATCATATTGCTTATTGTGTGTTAATTTAATTGGGAAACTAGGCATTATAATGGATTGTTCCAACAAGTACTATCTTTCCTGTACAATTTCTAATGCTTTTGATAGGCAGTATTTGAATCTCAACTCCTAAGAGTGAGTATAATCTAAAATGGTTGTATTAAAAAGTTAAATTCCCTTGTATCATCTTATAAAAAGGCCTTATACTGGAGTCTTCACATGTAACTTTGTTTAACATGTGAAGTTAGTGGTGGAGACTTTGGAAAATGAGAAAGAAATAGCACAGGGATGGAGAAAAAGGGGAAGAGCTATTTGGATTAGGTGGAATGGTGAGAAAGGCAAGCACAAAAGTTTTGGGAAGGAGTCACCTGACCCTTCCCAGCCTAATTCAAGACACACTACTTCACCTTCTAAGGCTTTTTTGTTATTAATTTGATCTAAATATTGCCTTTATTTCTCCATCTTTCCTATTTGCCTCCAGATTACATTCACACATTTCAAAGATCTGTAATGTGTTCTAGGATGATGAAGGATGGCCTTGAAAAAGTTACATAACCCTCAAGTTATAGAGCAAGATATAGTATAATGCTGCCATTATATTCATTTGTATCCATGATCATCATAATTCCAATTCAATGCAAACTCACACAATCAATCAAAATATATCTTTATGTATACCATTTTTTGCTCAATATAAAAGTATTTCTTCAGTGAATGGAAGAATGGGATGAATCTTAGACCTTTTTCTTACCAACACACTTATTTGCTCACACGATAATGCTAAACATAACAGCTAATGGGAAATACTTATTTGCTCTCTGTGCTGTTTTACTTATTCTAGTGTTAGAGTTCTTTTTTATTTTTATCTCTCTTAAGCCGCAGGGCATAGCAATGGTTTACAGGCCCCTCTGCAGCCTTTGCTAGGCCAAAGAAAATTATTCCTTCTGGCTTGAGATGGGTTCTGAAGCATGGAAGACAGTTTGGTACCTTCAGCCCAATTGTTTTATGTTATTCCAAATAAATACTCTTCCTGAAAGGAAACCAAAATGTAACATATATATACCTGTGTTAGCCTGATATTCACTATTAAAAAAAAAAAAGTTATATGTTGTGGAATAGCATAAAAAAGCATTTTCAGGTATACAGATTTCCCTTTTCTTGGGAAAAATTTAGTCATTATATTTAAGAACTGTATTACTACTCATCGTATTTGATGCTGAATCTATATCCCTAGCCTGAGATGATGGGTTTGTGGGTTTAGGAGTTTTGGTGGGTTTCGGTTTCTTTAGAATGGAAAATACCTATGAAATATATCAAAAGAGTTGTATTAAGTTTTGAATTAGTCCTCCATTCTAACTAACATTCTTATTTCTTACTTTGCTAATTTCCATTAGGAAAATTGTCCTATCTATTTTAAAAGGATGAGAAATGAGAAAGACCTCTGGCTTCACTATGATAGATTCCATCATTTTCCATGGTTTCATAATGATTTACAACTTCTTTTTCAGATGCACTTGCATAACTCTGGCTTGGGTTCAATTGTATTTGTATTAAGTTACTGAGTATGTGGTCCCAGATTCAGTCCTCTAAGGAACCCCAGTGCAGTCAGAAGGAAACAGTCACTTCCTAGGAAGATTCACAGCTTTGTGAAAGAAATGGTGTTGATCTTCCTGCATAGGCTATCCGAGAGCTTAACGGAACCCAGTAAATTATCTGTACCTAGCGAAGACAAACCCACACAAGATGATCTGCTAGGTGAGCCTGTCTTGGAAGATCCTCTATATGAGAAAAAGTGTCTCGCAATGATGAGATAGATGTGCTGAGGAGAAGACAAAGCACTCTGTGCCATGTTGTTTGGGACGTCATGGTGTTCATCTCTCCATCTCTGGAAAGAGAAAGAAATCATGATAGCTATCTAGCACTGGAGCTAATGTGCCTGTTTAAAAAAGCGTGAGTCCTTGCTAAAAAGCTATACGTTCTACCTGCTCCCCACACAGATTTGAACTGCATTTGCTCAGTGTTTGGATGTACCACAGAGGGAGTTGGCCGCAATTTTTACATTAGCTTGCTAATACCTTATGATTATAAAAATGCTTTTGCAAGCTTTATTTAGGAAAATATGCTCCCCTGTTGTTTGCATGCAGTCTTAAATGACTGCAGAATTTAATTCTTTTAAGTTCAGGAGGCAACTCTTCCTTATTGGGTAAAATGCTGCTCTGATCTGAGTGATCATTTTGAAGTCCTGCATATGTTCTCTATCGTGCACTTGTATTTCAGAATTGGCTCTGCTAAAAAAAATATACAACAGCGATCAGGAGAGAGCAAGTCTTTCTAGCCTAAGAAAATGAAAAAAATACCAGTCTAGAAGCCTAACACCAAACAATAATCTACACTTGACCTTAACCTAAGTCTAGTACTTCAAAGTTAAGCTCTCAGTTTTTAAGGATGCTTGTTCTTCAAGGATTCTCCTTCATACACCCTTTAATTATATCCAGACAACACAATCTTTAATTATATTGGATTTATAATACTTAATTATACTCACCAGGAATGCCTTCCTTACCAGGAAGGCTGGGGGACAGGAAAGACATAGGACTAGGCAGTGAATGACATTTTCACAGTGGCTTATTAGCAGGAAAAAAACCCCAAAAATTGGAAAAATTATCAGATGAATGCAGGAATAGAAGTGAAATAGTAGCTAAGGTAGCTGGATTTACACAAAATAACATAATTCCTTCATTGGTCTACTGCATGCTGACCTGCTGAATCAAGGGCCTAGGTCAAAGTCACTGCTTGGTGAGTTTGCAGACTGCTGCTTTCTTCAAGTTCTTTATTTCCAGACACTCATCTGCAGCAGGTTGAGGCATCATTTTCGGAGATCAGGTTCTGATTTGCTTAAAGATCTTCTGGTACCTTTCTGGATCCAGCCTTTTGGCTTGGTTTCAGTTTTTCCCTATACTAATTTTGTGTTGACACTTACATAAAACACAGTTGTTAACAGTGTTGAATGAAACAGAATGCATTCTTTAATGAAAATAATAATTCCACACCATGTGCAACAACTAAGACATAGGGCCATGATTGAATAATAAAGATCAAAATGCCAGCCCTGTCTTGTGAATTAAAGCCCTGCCACGAGGAAAGAAATGCCTTGCAGATTATACACAAGATAAAAAACTAAGATATCTGAAGTAACCAGAAGTTTGGTATAAATCAAGTTTTGCGTGCCTGCCTTAGCAACAATAAACCCCCACTTCTAAAGTCACTTGTTACGCTATATTAACTATAAGGAATGAAACATATTTTAAAGTATTATTCAAGCGACTGTCAAAATCAATTTCTTTTGTCTTGTTTACTAGGGAAGTTAGGCTTATCTGAGTGCCCTGTCAACTTCCCTTGTCTCTTCCCTGAACTCCTGACCAACATCAGCCAAATTCAACAGAGGATTCTCAAATATACAACATTGCCACAGATTTTGTGCCAATATCAAAACAAATTGAGGAGTCCCAGATCCAAGAAATTCCATAGTGTAGTAGCAACAAGTCAGCAGAAGATCAAGGTGGTGCAGGTCTTTGGTCTTCTGTTTTTATAAAGCTGCAAGTAGTTGCAGCTACCTGTTGGTCTGTTAAGCACCATGCAAACAGGCATGGATTTAGGGAGAGGCTTAGGAGTCTTCTGGTTACCCAGTGGCACCAGCCAGGGCACATCTCATGATGTGTCCCCTGGTTGGTTTCACACACTGGGGCAGGCCTTTCCTCTACCCATCCTGCTTATTGACACATTTTGAGAGACTTTGGAGAGCCTTCTGAGAGATGTCTTTCTCCAGCATGGCCTGTTACAGAGGTCTCTCGAGGTTTCTTATTTGTGGGGGTGGGTGTGCAGGGTGGTATTTTTCTTTTAGGTGAAAACACTCTTAAATTTATATAGGTCCTACATGGCTTTAGTGTCCACTTTGGCAGTCTTTTATTTGGATGTGAGTATTTTGGTTTACATGGGAACACCAGACCAAGTGTTCAATCTTTACAAATTGCAATTCCAGATTAATGATAATAATGGTATTTACAATGTATTCACAATGAACCTGGAAGTCATGTGCAATTTCGTGCAAAGAGGAGATATTCATCGCCTGCATCTGCCTTGCATCTGTAGCTGTCCAGAAGATGAGGGCTATATCTAGTCTTCAGAAATAGCTATCACTGGCCATCACCCAGGGCTTAAGTTTATACTGACCTTGAAGTGGTGGAAGTTGCAAACAAATCTCTACTGAACTGGAAACAGAGTGTACACTCTTAGGTCTGTCTACTTAAGTCGAACTATCAGGAGTATTAATCCTATTTAAAACAGTGTATAAAGCAGGTAATAGTACCAGAAAGGGGTAATTCTGAATTTGCCATTTATGGAGTTCATAAATAAGGTCCCCAGAAGACTGATAGCAGGAAGCCAAAAATCACAAAACTCTTCTCCAAAACACCAAGTGACAAATTTACGAAGAAGGACTGTGATAAAATCTTGGTGGGGAGGAATATGAATTTTAAAATCTAATTTTGGTTCTCTTTGGAGTGATCTGAGAACTAGAAGACAGTGGAATCCTTTGGAAAGGGGGATTAGTAAAAGTAACACCCTGAGAGAGTCTCAGACTTAGTCCACGTGCCATCAGAAACGCTGCTCCATCACAGCTGCAGCACATCAATTGTACACTCAACAGTTGCACGAAACTGCACACTACAAGCCAAAGATTGAGAAGTTCCACATCACCTTATTAATTTAGACACACCTGCAGATCTACATATATGTATTCATTTTATACGGAAAGATACATGAGTGTCATACAAAGCAGTTACAAAACAGATACAAAGCAATGCTGGCTTTTAAACTGGCCGCCGTGCCTGCTATTCAGAGCCCCTGGGAGCAGCGAGAGGAGCCCTTGGGATCGTGTGGCAGCGGTCGGGGGAGGCGGAGGGGCTGCGGGGAGCTGGGAGGGCGGCGCGAAGAGCCGGGGCTGCTCGGGGAGGAAACGCTGCTGTTGGAGAGCTGGAGAAATCCCCCCGTCAGAGCCGAGAGGATGGGAAGTCAGTCACCTGGCGGTGAAGGACAGTAAAACAGGGACGGAGAGGGAAATCTCTACCTCTCTCTCTCTCTCTCTCTCTCCCTTCTCTTCTGCAAGAGATCCACCTCCTGTTTTCCTCCCAACTCTTTCAGCTTAACCTTCAAAGACGACCATACCCTACAGACTTTCTTTTATTATATATATGTGTGTATATGTACACATTACTATTATTATTATTGAAAGACTATCTTTAGCTGCAAAACAATTTTTGAGCCTATGCAGGACTTGGGGGATTTTGTTATCTTGCCAGCGAAATTGTTCATCGCTAATGTCTTGCGCTCACAGGGTGCTAAATTAGCTACCAGACTACTCTGGTAGCATGATGGAAAAAGGCTTTTATCGTAGACTGTTCTCTTCAGTTTGAACACATTTGCTTGAAATTTGCTGCATGATGCTGTCCAGGGAAGCAGGATTTTTTCCTCGGGATACAGCGATTCGCCGGTTTCTGAGCTTATTGCAGAAGAAAAAATCTTTAAACTGAGTGGATTTTTTTTTTTTTTTCTGTCTTCTGCTTTCATTGCCAGAGGACGCGAATCTCTTTCACCAGGGAAGGATCACCTGTCGCTTTAATCCTTAAGGGACTTATTTTTTTTAAAAAAGTGAAATATTTTATTTATTTTTTATTTATTTATTTTAACCGGTGGAGGCGTGATCGTGGAGAATGAGACTGAGGGGAGATGCCAGGGTTTGGAGGACAAGGCTGAGTTTAGGCTGGAAACTGAGAGACTAGATTTCCCCTCTCCCTTTTTTTTTTTTTTTTTTTTTTTTTTTTTTTTTTTTTTTTTGACAACTAAGAGATTTTATGTTTGGCGATTCNCTGCGCGGCCCACAGCATCGGCATGACAGTATTAGTAATAATAGTGGTGGTGATGATGGTAGTGGTGATGGTACTGCCCGTGTGCTCTCGGCATTGCACTGAGCGCTGGGGACAGCGCCGGTGACAGCTGGGAGGAAGCGGCAACTGACCCGCGGCTTTCCCGGCAGAAGTTGGCTATGAAGCCTTTTTCGCCAGGGCATTTCCTCTTCTTTCTCTTTCTCCTCCCCTTATCGCCGGGAGCGACGGGGAA
>WEKY01056703.1:0-17399 GCA_013390045.1 Picathartes gymnocephalus | reverse complement strand
GGCCGCCAGCCCCGCGGCCCGCCAGCAGCGCTGGGTGCGCCGAGCCGCGGGCGCAGCGGCTCCGCACCTCGCTCCAGACAGCTCGGCTTTCCTCCCGGTGCGAACCGCCCCGCCACTCTCCCGTCAGCAGGAATACAAGGTAGAGGGCAAAGCTCTTGGGGTCTAGGAAGTTCCCAGCTGATGACCTTGCTGTAATTGGGTACAGTAAAGAGCGTCTCCATATTGCACCCAAGTCGTGAAAGCTTTCATCAGTTTCTGGGTAGTTTCAGGAGGGGTGAAATGCTCCACTCCTTTTCCCCTGGGCCGACACAGCTCCTTGCCAGACCAAAGAGACAGTCAGGGCACACAAATAGCAGGCAGCCAGAGGTCCTGAGATGTTGTCCTTTCCCACACCACACTGTACGGTGGGCTCATGTCAAGAATGTCAAGTATGGTAGCAGCTTGTGGCAGCAGAGCTTGCCAAGAATTTCGGAAACAGGCTGGACACTCTCTTTCTTGATACTGGGTTTCCTCCGTTACGACAAATGTATGTCAGTAAACATCAAAAAGAATAATGACAACTTTGCTACTAATAAAAATCAAATGCGTTGTCTCTAAAGGTAATAGTAATAATGACACTTAACACGTATACTATGTTATATATAAAGCTACTATACATCTCAAATCAGACATTAAATACAAACTAAAAATTGCTGTTATTTATTGTACTGATTGTAATGAATTCTGGATTATATTTGTTGATAATAGACATTTCAAAAGGCGGTTTTGTGAAAAGCTCAACAAGTATCATGTGTGCAACACCCGCTAATGGAGGTAGGTGTGCTTCCCCTTACTAGTCCATGCATGAAACCTTGAAGAAAGTAATCTGTATGGAAAACAGAGACTGCTCTTCCAGAGGTTTTGAGCTGTTCTGGTTTTCCTTTGATCTGTCTCATATCTCTCAGATGCATACAAGAACTTTCCTCTGACTTTTTAACTCACAAGCCTGTGGGGTTTTTGTTTTAAAGGAGTAGTATACAAAGTATAAATAATTCTGTCATCGTTGCACTGTAGTCTTGAGTTTAGTGTTGTAAAGGGCTTTCTGTTACCTAAGGTGTATGCAAGTCTATACCTACATTTTGAACGTACATGAAAATGTGTGGTTGTATGAGTATTATGCATTTTATAGGGCTCTGTAGTTTGTGTATGTGTATAAAAGATGCTGAATTAACTTATTTTGCATTTAGTGCATTTAAAAACTATGTTGAGGCATATAATTGCTTGAAATTGTCTGAGCGTCATTTGCAAAGAAGAGTTAGGAGGCATTTGTGTTTGTTGGACCCTGTTGACTTATTATTTGTATTGACATTGGATAGAGTATTACAGATTTTGCCTTTCACATTTGCTCTTTCATTTGACATATAATTCCTCTAATGCGTATCATGACTGTTTTTCTTATGTTTGTTTAGCAATCACGATTTGTGTACAGTCTTAGAGGGAGATAGTATTCCTTGTAGTGTGTAAACCACCGATACTTCTCTAGAAGAAAGTTGGTTTGTAATTGAATGTATGATAACAGTGAGATTATTAATATGATGGATTAAAAAACATCCTGGAAGCCATTTATTACTTGAAGGCACTGGTTCAGTAAGAATTCTTCATTACAACCCCAAGATGTTTGATTAATAGTGTGCTTAAGTGTCTTGAAGTTGCCAGTTTTAATATGCAAAAGAATGAAACACTTTATTTCTGAATCATCTTGTAAGTATTAGCTGATTTTTTTATTCAGCTCATGAGAGAATATTTATAGTCTGTTTACAGTTTTACATTTCCTGGTGATATAAAACTACTGACATAACATAGCATGAAACTAACTGGTCACAGAAGAGGTTTTTGTGACAATAGTCTTCCAATGCAATTTATGTAATTTGTAAAATAGCTGATGAAATTCAAACAAGGAAACCACAAAAATTTAAACAAGGGGTAGTTTTGTGGTCTTAAACATGTAAATCACTTCAGTATTTAAATTAACAGAACTAATACCCTGAGGAATTCTATAACTTTTTTATTTATTTATGTTTTAAAAGGAAGAGTCAGAGAAAATCATGTGCTTGGTGTGGTGTGGGAGGACTTTTGATGAGATTAAGTAGGTGGTTTTATTTCTGTTTAAAGTCAGTCACTCCATAATGGAAAGTGTAGTACTCTACAACACTCAACATGCTCTTATGAAAGTCTGTTTCATTTATTCAACTCTTCTACTTGGGACATGGATATCTTAGCATGGATATTAAGGGATTTGTCTTTTTAATGCAAAGCCTTCTCTCTCCTATCCCTCTTTAGTATGTCCCTCCAAGAAACCTTTATGATTTACTAGGGTCCTTTCAGCAATACTCAATAAAGAAAATTAACCTTTGCATTCACAGTCAAAGCATTCATCCTTTAAACCATTCTTCATGGAAGGTCAAGCTGAACAGGTTTTAAAGTAATATACATGCAAATTTCTTTTCTCTGGGTTCCTATTGTGGGATTTCCTCTCCATCTCTCAGTATGTATAAAGACTAGGCATAGTTCGGGAAGTTGGAGAGAATTCTATGCATAAGATATAGTTGTTCAGCAGACATAGAACAAAGGTCAAGACAATGGCAGTGCTCTCACTACACACTTCAGAAATCATTCCTGTACGATCACTGCAGAGAATCCCTATAACCTGTGGCCGAGCTTCTTGACATTGTATATTACAGCTTTGCTAAGCTCAGCACTCTTAAAATGGAAAATACATCAAAATCTGGAGGCTTGGTTAAAGGGAAAAAAACACTTTGTCTTCCTGTTCTTCATGGTTTTGGGAAAAATTCTGTGTTTTCCTCCGCAGCTATATTTTGCACTTAATAAAAAAGAGATGAAAGAGATTTACATAAAGGTTAGCAACACATTTCTTCCTTCCTGAAATGGAAGAGATTAGTGTGTGATGCTACCGTAAATTGGGTTGTTTCTATAGGTCTGAATGTAAGATTTGAAGACAATGTATAACTCATGCTAGAGCCTTTCAAAGGTAAATCTTTCATGTGAAGACACATTTTTGAATCCCAGTCATGCTTTCCTACTATGTTCCTTAACCTTTTGGAGGTTGATACTGTTTGCCCATCTTCCTGATAAGGCCAGGAGTAAGATTGCTTGTAAAACAATCTTTATTCAAAGTAAAGTGTTATGGCAAAAATGTCACAAGAGACATTTCCTGTGAAATCATTTCAGCTTGTGGTATTTTATATAAATTTTGTAAATCCATATTTAACATAGTTGTTTCTATGTCCTCTGAAGATGCAGCATTCCAAAGGACGAAGATAAGGATTCAAATAATAGTAATAAAAAAGGCACTCTGGGTTACGACTAGACACTTTTCTTACTTTGACATGGAAGTTCCCCATGGGGAAAGTACTGTAATTTTCTTCTCTCCTTCAAAAGAAACCTGGAGAACATGGCTTAGAAGTTGTACTATTTCCTTTATTTTGAAACACTTTGTATATTTAAAGAGCTTACAGAAATGTTCTTAGTGCCCTGTTATACTTTTGACTGCAGCCATATATAATGCATTGTAAAGCCAGAATTACTTAACAGTCCAAGAAGGAAGACACATTTATCTACTAAGCTATCTGATCCTTTGCTAATTCTTAGATACTACATGTTAACTCTTTGATCCACAACAAAACCCTTCTTTGTGAAGAAAGATGTTGTGAGGTTGCTATCCACAAGCACTGGATTTTGTTCCTTGTCACAGGAAGGAATGACTTGGCTAAGCCACAACAGTGAGAGACACAAAATGTGAGGTTTTATTCTCAGCAGTATTACTGCAGCTAATCACACAAGCCCAGATTTACAGAGTTACTGAGTAAGTCAAAGCAAGCTTCTGGTGTTCAGCAACTTTAATAAAAAGTGTCCTTTCTGTACCTACCTACTTGTACCTCTAGCTAACACATTAAGGAGGCTTGTGTGATGTAAACTCTGTGTATTTGCACTTGAAAAGTAATAAATGAGGACAGAGTATCTTTTTCTGCAATTTAAAATTGGCAGTACTTTGTTGAATCACTGCAGTTACATCAGCAGAAGCACATCAGTGATATGCCTAAAAATCAGTGCCAAAAGAAGTAGAAAGCCTTAGCCATAAAAATCAGGTCTTCAGTCATATGTCTCTGCTTTAGCCGTTCTCTTCAGTTCATATGGGCAGCATGGTCTGGAACTTATAGGTTCTACCTTCCTGCTCCTACAACCCTTGAACAAATTATGTTAGTAAACAAAGGCTGCCACTACTGAAAAATCACATCCTTTCTGGTTTGTATTAAGGTAATAGTGTACATTTAATGGTGGCACATAAAGTGAAAATAGAATTAATTTTAATTTGTGCTTTCTAAATGCATTGTTCTTTGTACCATGATCAGGGTGGAGAGTACAGATTGTTGGATCAGATCCACAAGGGCATTTTTGTTATTTTTGCTGTTCAAGATGGGGGTTGATGATACTTCAGCTTCTCAATTATCTTCTACACAAAATTGTTCATTAGTTATTTTGAGTGGGATTCAAGAAAGGGGGAAAACTTCCTAACTTCCTATAGAACACAAGCAGTGCAATTGCCCAGGTATACTAGGACCTGTGGTTGAGAAAGTAATGCTGTAAGCCACTGAAATTACAGAAAGCATTCTTTCCAAATGAAGTTAATTAGTAGTACTAAATTTTATTATTCCTAGTTAAAGCTAGTCCACATGCACGAAGCACTCTGTAAAGTTCTGCCCTTTAACTGGTTGAATACGAGTAAATTTGTTAGAGGAAGGTTTCATGTTTGCTTAACTTAGACTTGCATTTAACAAATTTCCAACATGTGTGAAACAAAACTAAAAGTAAAAAATCAATAGAACCTGTGCTGCTTTATAAGCTAGTAAGTTTCTGAACATAGATCAACAGAGATGACAAAGGTTGAAAGGCAATCTAAAACTTCATGAGCTACCTATAATAAAGGGGAAGAGAGCTAGTTGAATTAAGCCTCAGGGCCTGGGTTTTATGTCTCCTTCAGTTTAAAGCCTTATATTGGAAAGGGTGTTAAACCTGAACTCAGAAAGGTGCTTAGCTGCCACACATCCAGCCTGCCTGCTCTGTGCTGAGGGGGTCAGGCCTGGGCAGCCCCCTTCCCACTCTGTCTTTCCTGATTGCACTTGAGGCTTGCGCAAAAACATGCTTTGGTTGTAAGTAGCTTTGGAAGTAGTCAAGCCATTACCAGGTTCACGATGAGAGGTCCAAGTCCTGCTTTCCAGGAACATTCATTATTTCCCTTAGGAACTGCTACAGGGAAGGTGCCTACAGTGCAGCAGAGACTCTGTCCTGTAAAGGAATCCACAAAGACCCCACTTCACCCACAAGGCACAAAGTGCCTCAGTTTTCCCTGGTCATGCTGCTTAGGCAGATCACACTAATAACACATTTGTTTGCATATTTACCATCTGGACTAAGAGGAGTATTTTACAATTTATCCTGCTTTAGGGCCATTGATATCCATCCCCAGATACACTGAATTCTCCTGGGGACCCCAATGAAGGTGCTCAAAGATGATTTCTTTGCAAACCTGAGTTTAGCACACAACAGTGACCCTGGTGGCTTTCACTGGGTAAGTGTCCAAGTGAGGTAAAAAATGCCTGGGTCTTCCTTTTATTGTGATTTTTTTTTTTTACTATTAGCTTAAACTACTTATATCTTAAACAATAAAAGGAGACTGTAACTCACCTTGGGGGGGTTGTTTCTATTTTGAAGAAAAGACTGAGTCAGGTCTCTGTATTCAAAGTGATTGCTTGTAGAACTTTTAAGGATGTGAATTGCATTCTGTACAGAAAATTCTGCCAAGATTGTAAGGCTTCGGAAGATACATAAGAAGTCAGTCTGTGCTTTTTTTTTTTTTTTTAACTTATTTTTGGTAATTTGTCTTGGCTAATTCAGGAGTCTCCCTGCTGAGCCGGCTGGCTGTTGTAAATCCTATTCACCTCATAATATATGTGTGAGGAAGGAAGTTGAATGATATATGCCTCAATAAATGGCAGAGAGAATTTCAGAATGCATTACAAAAAGACTGGAAGTTTTTCCAAGAAGATTACTTAGCCTTAAAGCTTAAACTAGCGCAATCATTTATTACTTTAAATAGTTTTAAAATTAGCTCTGAATAAGTACCAACTAGGAGACACTCACTATGAAAATCCATTCCTCCTAAATGACACAAAATCCTCTCAGAAGTTTAGAACAGTTCAGGCAAAAAAAAAAAAAAAAAGGACAAAAATTGGGATCAAGATCCATCTGTGGTTTTTTTTAGCTTGAGTCATCACCAACAGATGGTAAATACTCTGTAGAAATCACTCAGCTGAGTTACTCCAGTTTATGGGGCTCCTAAGGCATTTACCTTTACTCCTAACCTCTAATACTCTTTGTCAGAACCTGAGTTCCCTCTGAAGGTTCTGACAGGTACCAGCACACATGCTTGTGTGTAATTATACATTTTGATACAGCTTGGTAATAATTGTCTTCCCTTCTATTACTTTTGAAACAAAAGTATTTAGTCCTAGCACAATACTGCCTAGCTGTGTCAAGTTTTATAGGTTGTTGCAGAAATAGCTGGCAACAAGCTGGTATTGACTGCCACTTCCTATAGGAGTAGAGTTGACATCTACTATTTCAGATACACATCACTTTAGAAATATTCTATGTGCCATTTCCCAATGATTCCTGCAGTTGTGCAGACATGAATGCAAAAACTGTCCATCGTATAGACTCATGTTCCCACTTAATCTTCATGCAGAGAAAATTATTCTTCCATTTCATCAATGTTTTATTAGATTTTTCTGAAAAAGCTGGCAGAAGAATATAATTCTTCAGAGACTAACAAGTTACTTAGCACATGCTGTTTCCCCCAGTACTGGCATTGACATTGTCATTTCTGTAAGTATGTCTTGTTTTCAGGAGAGTGAGTTCCTATTTTTAGAATTGATCTCATACCTTCCTTTGTTTCTCCCCCAGTTCACTAGGTGCAAGTGAATATGTGACTGGAAAATGATCTGTTTGTTCAGAAGAGACCTCTTTCTGGTTAAGCTCCCTGTTTGGTTCAGTATTATTTTAGATGAGGTAGATAACATTCACTGTTCATGCAAATACATCATCTACTCAGTCTAGCGAGACCACTTGTGCTATTGCTTAATAAAATTATGAGATTATGAGTAGTCTTTGTGTCTCATGATAGAATTTCCATCATACTGCTGACAGGCATAAACCAGAAGGCACCCTGTGCTGAGGTCCTGTCTATCCTATTGAACTCAGACTTTTGCAAGCATTTATCAATGGATGAATATACCTAGTAGGCAGAAAATTGCAGCATGATGAGCAGAGCAGAGGGAACACTAGGAGAGCTGTGCTGAAGCCTAGCACCTGATATGTCAAGAATTATAGATTATTTTGAGTAAAATTTATTTTGGTTTTGGGCGTATGCTGCTGCATCAGACTACAATGCTATCATTTTGTAATAGACATGCAGAGCTTGCCAATGTGTCTTTAGAATAGCCAAGTGGAATGATACGAAGCTGAAAGGGAAGGCTGAGGGGTGCAATAACAAATGACAGCGATGGTGTGCTGAGATGGTGACAAACTGAATCAAAAGGGCTGTATAGCTCTCTGCACTGTTGCTGATACTAATGCCTCATGGACACATCTTAATTAATCACATATAGTTAGTATATATTGCAATTTTTAAGACAAAGCAGAACCCTGTGTTTTGTGCTAATATTACTATTTGAGTCTGTGGCATATGCAACATTTACTATACATTTATTACTATAATGTGTCTGTGGCATATGCAACATTTAAAACGTGGGGGAAAAAAATGTGTGAAATTTATTTGTTGAGGTGCTAGAAAACTCAAATTACTTACTCAGAAAATGTGTAGGAAGCCCATGCTTGGGGACATGGGCCTGCACAGGAGCTGATTGGGCCAGAAAATCTCAGAACCTATGAAAGCAGATGAAATTACTGTCCCAGTGGAAGTTACCACTGAATTGGTATGCAGTATGTTTTATGGTTTACTTGCAGTTGACAACGCATCTTTGTGCATGGACTCATTTGCATTTTAAATTATGGATTTCTTTAATAATTGATAACAATGCCAAAATATCCTTTAACATTGATATGTACTTCATGCATCTTGTGACTCCTCCCAGATAAAGCCAGTAGCATGAGGAAGGAACAGGAGAGATAACAAGATGCAAATGTGCTGGAAGAAGCCAATAGCACCATGTGAGCCAAATGAAGGTCTCTTCCACTGTCTTACCCAAGTCAGTTCAACACAGTTCTGTGCTCTTCTCTCACCCTCATTTGACCTGCCAGCCAGTTGCACAGATTGTGCAATTTTTCTAGCAGCAAAAAAGTGCCATAAATTTTAATTTTAGGGGACCCAGACACTTTCAAACAAGATCTTAGGTTGGATCATCCCTCACTAAACAGAATGCTTGTAACAGTGTTAAGTGCCTATTCTGCATATGATATTTTCCAGACTTATGTATGCTGAGTTGCCACTATTGGTATTATTCCAGAATTTGGCCCAAGGATCATGGCATGAGGACAGATGTTTGGATCACAATATACAAATTGCCTGCTTGCTGCAGATGGTTATGATGGCGGTTTTATTTCTTGCTTTTTTTTATTATTGGCCTTAACTTTTTTTCTTCTGATCTTATAAACTGAAAAAATTATTGTGAAAGTTTCACTGTGAATACTGTTTTCTACATGAGGAAGTTAAATACTTATTTCTGGTCTGAATAAACCCCACTTTCCCTTACCTTGCAATGATTTGGTGCTCACTCACATATTTTTACCCCAGTAACATACAATGAATTGTTTTTTACGAAATGATTATCTGAAACAGATAACTAGTGTAACCTTAGAGCATAAAACATGAAACGAGAAAACAGAGTTAAACTTTTAAACCAATCAATTTTATTCTGAACATAGCAATAGCTTCTGCTGTCAGCAGGAATAAAGTTTACTGCTGTTGGAAACTTGTAAAAAGTCAGATGTGTTCCTGTAAAATTCCTTGTCAACTGCAAGTAAACCAGACTACACATTTCAAGAACCAAACATCTCCTTATTTTAGTGTCTGTAAGGTTTGTGATCTGAACACCTACTCAGAAGTAGTTACAACAATGTGAATTGAACAAAGAGAAGGAAAAGCTATATTCCTAAATGGCAAAGAAATCCCGCTTATTGACCTGCTGAACTGTCTCAGCCAGAATACGCAGGATTTAGTTGTTTATCGCATGGGGAGCCAAGGCACGCCTATATCCAATACGAGTTGCATCACAATTAAGTCTTAATGACAGATCCTATCCGAGCTTTTTATTGAAAAAATACATTCTGTGAACCGTTCAAGGGAAGAGAAGACAAGGGGAGGAATGATTATTTGTCTGCTCAATTTATTCTATTTTAATCTAAATAACTAATTTTTAAAAAATCTACCTTTAAAAAAACATACCTTTAAAAGAAAGGTGAAATTGTAATGCAACCCTCATGCAAACAGCCTGTATCTGTATCAGTTTGATGGGAAGTTTGCTTCTATTGGCACCTTCTGAAAAAAACAAAACAAATGAAAACCTGAAAGCTGTAAACTTTCACTGTCCAGGGCTAAGAATGAGACGGTAGTACTGTTTACTGGGATAAATCAGGTGCTACTAACAAAATTTCAATACCAAAGGTTAATAATATCATCATCATCAATAATATCATCCTTGAAAGAGACCTGGTTGCCTAAAGGCAACTTAATTTTAAACACTAAGACAAGCCAATCAGTATACACCTAAAAATATGCATTGAGGGATGCTGTGTGCATACATTAGAGGCCAGTTTTTTTCTTTCTAACCTGTGAGAACTTGAATTCTTTTGTTTACTTATTCAGGAACATAGGCACAGGTGTGTTACTTTATAGGGTATGAGTCTGCTTGTTGGTGGTTACTGGGTAAGAAAGTTTCTATGGGAAGTACAAGACAATGAGAAATCACCTTCTACTCAAAATTCTGTATTTTCTGTCCTAGTGTCCTAGTGTTTCTCACAAGACTCTTTGTCTGGGGACAGGGGGATGATGATCTGGAAATGTAAATGTCAGCTCAGCCAGTGTCCATTGACTGTGGCCTGAGAGGTTAGAAGGTGGGCCCATTTACCATTTTTACATTTTGCAGTATCTGAACTGATAGCCTGTAGCATTTTAAGTGGCTAAGGGCACAGTAGAAAGCAAAGTACTGAGATGTCAGTAAAGCTGTCTCAGTGCTTTTGGGAACACTATCCTGGATCATGACTAAATGATGTTTCTGATTCTGACCAAATACCAACAATTTTGGCAAGGCTGTATCAAGGACAAAAAATTATGGAATTTAACCTTTTTTTTTTTTTTTTTTAAATTAAACTGTCTTTTATGAGCTTCAAGTGTATTTTTGTGTTTCATGGTGCAGGGAAGAATCCATTTTCTCTTGACACTCTTTGTTACACCTTGTGCTTTGAATATGCTCTGATTAGATTTATTATGTAAATATCCACATAGGCTGGTAGAGAAGGTATATCTGTTCATGATTACAGGGTAAATTACGTAAGTATTATTTCCTAGACATCTATTGACTGTCAAGCTCAGAAAGAAAATAACTCTTGTCCTTTTAAGTCATATGGAAGGATATGATTTATGGATGATAGTATAGTTACCCATTGACTCCTGGAAAGAAATACAGCAAACCTGATCTTAGATATGGTTTAGAACATGATGAATACATTGAAATTATATTTTTATGAAGGGCGTTGGTCTCTAAACTTTCCTGAACAGTTGTCAAAATATCAGTGAAAAAAAATAGTTGTTGACAAAAGACCGTATCAAAGAATCATAGAACAAGAACATCTTCAACTGGACTAGGCTGTTCCAGGCCCCATTGAAACTGACCTCGACTTTTTCCAGGGATGGCACAACAACAACCTCTCTGGACAATCTGTCCCAGTGCTTCACCATCCTCTTTGTAAAAGACTTTTTCCTCATATCTAACCTGAATCTTTATCACTCATCCATCCTTCTTATCAGCCCCCTTTAAGTACTGAAAGACTCCAGTAAGTCTTCTCCAGAGCCTTCTCTTCTCCAGGCTGAACAAACCCAGGTGTCTCAGCCTATCCTCATGGGAGAGGTGCTCCAATCCTTTGATCATTTCCACTACCCGCTCCAACATGTCTGTGTCCTTCCTGTGCCAGAGACTGTAGACCTGGATGCAGCACTCCAGGTGGGGTCTCATGAGAGGGGAGTAGAGGCCCTGCTGGCCACGCTGCTTCTGATGCAGCCCAGGATACTGTTGGTACTCTGGGCTGGGAGCACACATGGCCAGCTCATATCCATGAGGTGCCTGCACTAGGTCTTGCTCCAGGTTGTTCATCTGTGGGATGTGTGTACCCACACCCGTGTCTCTGCCTGAAGAAGCAGTATGGCATGGGCAGACTCATCTGGAATGATCATCAGGTAGACCATGCCTCAACTATGAAAGAGGTTACAGTAAAGAGATGCACCCCGGACTCAGGGACTGCCTTGCCTGCTTTCTGCCTAAGTCCCTCCACCACTGAGGTTTCTTTGGTATAGAAACTGACATTAAAACTTGTATTGTATCACATTTTTAAGAAACATAAAATTTGCTTCTGGGAAAGACCTTTGTTTCCTTTCTTCTCTAAAAAGGCAAGATCTTCTTGATACTTTTGCTTTATCTGCACAGTTAAAGGGAATAGCACGTTCTGTTTTCCAAATACATAAGCAGGAAGATTCTTATCTTTAATAGATTGCAGTTGATGTGGGTATAAAGGAGAAAACATAATTAGTATACCACAGGATTTTGATTCTGTATATTTTTATTTTCCATTGCTTTTTTTTTTTACCTTACCTCTTCTTTAGGTTTAGCTTTGTGGCCCTTCAGTAGTTTTCTGAAAAGCTTCCCTAAATAAAAGATTTTTGCTGGGCAGTATGCTGATGTAAGATACTATATTAGCTGAACCAAACCCATCTTCCTCTTTGAATTCTGCTTTCCTCTAAGTATAATGATTCAATCCTCTTCTAAGTAGTGGATGTATTAAAAGGTATCTATATGTACATATAGGGCTATATATGTGTACAGCTTTTATAGGACTGTATTTTTCATTTTCTCTCATTTCAAGTTTTTAAACATTTTGTCAACAGTGCTATAAGAGGTGTGCTACTGTAGTTATAGACTCTCTTGGTTTGTCTCTGATTTCATAAGTGCTAATCAGAACACTGTCATTAATTTCAGTAAAAAGAGGAAATATTTGCTGAGATTTTTGAAGACTTAAGAAGATGTATTGTGATATATTTTTAATAGAAGCAATAGTCACAGAAACAGGTGAGAACAATTTTCCTATGTCATGATTGGTGAGATTGGTACCAGATTTATGCTCATGGACCTTGTTGTTCTGTAGAGGCTTTCTTATATACTCATTGATGGCAGCAGAAGTTCAATCAACTCATAGAGCAAGGGCAGTGTGTGGGTCTGGTTACCTCAGCACTGTGCGTGCATGTGACAATGGGCATTTTGTAGCTGAGAGGAAAACAACAAAGACAGTGGGCATCAAAATTCAAAGGTCTCAAAAATAATGGGCAAGGACACCTCAACTGCCATAGCCAATAATCACAGTGAGCATATTTTGATTTAATCTTTTCTCAGCCAGTATCTTCCTGAAGAGGCAGGGGGCTTGGCTACCTACCCACCTCCTGCGCTGCAGCAGTGCCAGGGACAGACTGACCCATGCTCCAGGGGAGGGCAGTCCTGGCTCTGTTGCAGCCACCTCTCCCGGTGCTGCAGTGCCAGTGTTTCTTCTGCTGGTTCTGCTGGGAGACACTTCCCTTCTACCTTGTAAAAGTAGCTCTGCTGAAAGGACAGTGAGGTCTCAGGCCATATTAGTTTCCCTTATGATCTCTGTAAAGAAAGGCAGTCCCTGTTGCTGCTTTTCATTTGACTTGAGTCCCATGACGCATTTTCCTTCTCAGAAGACTAAGCTTCAGCTCAGCTGCAACTCAGAAAATCAAGCCCAGGCATATATTTTACACCTCGTAAGTAGTTACAGTGGATGGAAGAAAATGTAGGCTAGTCATCAAAATAAGGGGCAGCGTTACAGTTTTGCAGCCGTGTAATCAAAAATATTCTTTCCTTTTTTGCCCTGAGCCACTTGCAGTCTGTAATACACCGAAAGGAGATTTTAGGTTTCCTTTTCCTCCCTCGGTTTCCAGCAAGGAAAACAAGTGCTCTGCTTCAGCAAGTGAATCCACCCATGCTTGTGATACACATACAGGCTGTGTGTGAGAATTGTACCAATAATTACTGTTTAGAAGTGCTCTGCATGCAGATGCCACAATAGGACATTGAGAATGTATCACATAGTTACGGGAAACACAATAGGGATCTTTCTGTGAGTGAAATAATTGTATTTTAACCACGTTGGAACCAAATAATCTAGTTAGCTCTAAGGTTTTATTCACGTGTAAAAAGATCATTTATGCATTGTAATGCACCCTTGTTCAAATAATTGTGCTGGAATATTCTATGAAAGTTTTTGAGCAGCTCTGTAATAGCCATACTGTTGGCTGACAGCAGTATCATTAGTAACCTACATAAGGATTTCTAACCATGTGCAAATTCTTTTTTTATTCCACTGTAATTTATCCCAGTGTTTTCACCTTCTGTGTATTTCAAGAGAAATTATCTTTACTTGAAATGCTTCCCCAGCCCAAGCATCTCCATGCATAGGTTAGATGATCCTGTGCTGGTGTAGGAGAGAAGACACTGTGTGCTGTACAAGGCCCACATTTTCAGGAGAGTGCTGGAAGACAGGGTGGTTCAGAGGAGAGCCACAGCACAGGGAGGATTGCTGTTCAAGGTCTGCTTCTCTGGAGAGGCACAGTGCTGGGTAAGGCAGCCGGAGGCAGCTCTCAAAGATCTCTTGTGCCCATTTGAAATACTTTTGATGAGGTCCTTTAGCAAAGGTTCTTAAAACCTTTAAGCATAAAAATCCTCTCATAAGCAGTAACCGAATAAAAGAGACGAGATACATTTGTCTCCAGGAATGGAAACTGATGGAAATATCCCAAAATACTTCTCCTGTCTTTATATGGTGTCTCCAAGTATCCTCTTACAATGACCCATTATTTGTCTGATCTGCTGCAGCTGTTTTTGTGGTCATAAATAAACAAACAACATTGCTTCTAGTGCCTGCATGAGTATCTTGAAACAGTAACATCATCAAATACACCCCCCAGTGAAAATCTGAATAATCTTGGCCTGTTTAATTTAACAAACAAACAAACAAAAAATGAGACTTGATAGACTGCAGGGCAACTTCAGCATATTAAAGGACTTCATTGTAGTGGAGAAGGGCATAATAATAGGTGCACAGGGCATGTGCATATCCCCACCAGGCAAACAAATTTATAAAAGGGAGCATGATTTGCTGCTGAAGTAAACTTACCAGGAAAGAGATAAATTGTCAGTCCCTTGATGTTTACAGGGTGAGACTGAATGCCTTTCAAGATGATATGCCTAAGGCAGTCATAAATTATGCTTTAGTCTAATTTATGTTACCAGCTTAATGTGAGTAAATAAGGTAAATGGATGAAATAAACCTGTGACATTGAGAATAATCCAATTGTTCCTTAAGACATTAAATACCTGGAAAAATGGAGTAATCTCAAAGACTCTGACTAAATCAGTAATAAAATGAAGCAATGTTTGCAAGTGCCATAAGCACATTTTCAGATGGACTGCAGAGTTTTCAGTATGTACATGCAGAGATTAATTTTATCGCTTTTTTATTTTGACCATGATTTTGTGGAAAAGATATACTGCATTTCTGAAGGTAATGTAGCCATGCCAGAACGAATTGCTGTAGCACCTCTGAGGGGTGCATATGTATAGTATCCAAATGGCAGTCATGGCTTGAATTTGATTGCATTTGTTCTGAGGATCAACTTCTTCCTGACTTTTTCAGAAGAATTTAGCTTTACAAAGATGTAAAAAATAGATTTGTAGGATATTATTTATTCAAAAAGGCTTAGCATCTTTTGTTTGGCAAATCAACCATCCTGTCCTTCTAGAATCTACTAGAAAATATTTTCAAATGATGATAGTATTCTAGGCAGAAATCCAGAGCATTATATTTGCTGCCTGAGACTGTAATGTAGGAGTTGTAATAGATTCCCTAATTAAAAATACCGTGCACAGTAGTGATTTTATTATTCATTTATTATCTGGACCACTGAACTAATCTGAAGAAAAGCAGCATTCTCAGGGGCACAAGTGAAGAGGTTCACTTTCTATTTTTCCAGCAAAAGGGACAATATTTTTTGTTTGAAAAATAAGGACTTCTCATAACTTGCTACACAATTATTGTTAGACTTTAAATAAATAATGGTTATATTTCTCGTCTGAAGGAACATTCAGGATTACTTTTGTAACCTTTATGTTTTGTGGTATATGGGTAATACTTCATAAATGTAAATAAATAGAAGATTGAGAAGCAAAAAACAACAAAAAAATAGGAGATTGGACAATAATGTATAAAATTTTACAATCCTTAACTGTGAGACTAAAGCTAATTTTCAGTCATTTAAAATAAATTGGAAGACATGAAGCTTAAAAATCAGAATCAGTTGCTCTCTAGTTTTCTTGTTGCACCGAGCTTACAAATATAGGCTTTTAGCTCACATCTATTGTAAGTTTTTGTCCATGTCAGTGACAAGTGGAGTCAAGCTGTTGCAGATGTAGGCTGCAGAGATTTGGCTGTGAAGCCATAGACCCAGCTGGAGTCTGCAGGTCCCCAATTCAGTCCTAAAGTCATAAATTGACACAATCTTCTAAATGACAGAATACACTGGTGAATACTATACAGTATAGAATATATAGTGTTTAAAATCCACTATATACTTTATAACAATTTGTCCCCCTTTTCAGTTGTGTTATGATGCATGATGTTGATCAGTTCTTTCCTTAAGCATCTACACCTACCAGTGCTACTGCTCTTCTGAACTTTCAGATGCTATCTATAGTTCAATAACACTAACCTATAACGAAGAAAGGCTTATTTCTTCTAAATATTAGACCTACTTTACATTTTTCAGCCTTCAGCCTTATCATGGGTTTTGACTTTTCGTGGCTTTTTGACTACACATCTTTTAAATCTTTCCTACCTCTGCCCTCCAAAACCTTGAAAAGAAGAAGTCAAAAATCACTTTACATGCAGTGCATTTTTATTTTCTTAGTAAATTTGTACAGAGTAGCACTGGAGATTCAGGACAAATAGTTTGGAAAACTAAAGCCTGAACCCTAGAATTGTGTAATGCTGCAGTGACAACTGAGTGGTCACCTTTCCTTTTTTAGATTTCCAGATGCTAAACCTCCTTTACTGGAATTAAAATAAAACATCAAGCATGTATATGTTCTCAGACCTCTTTCTTTTGGAAAATCACATTATTTGTATTGCAAAAATTTCTGCTCAGTTCATTTTACTGAAAGTAAAGTTTCTGTTGCACCACAGGTAGTGTTTTTTACTTTATACTACTACTTCATTGGTCTACACTACAAAAATAAATATCATTATTTTTATAGTATAACGTAATTAATAACGATGTGTATGTATCGGAGTTCTAATTTTGATTTTGTCTATCTGAAACCAATTCATGTTCCAAACTAATTCTTCCAGACTGTTTAGCTCATGGCATGGCATTTTATTTAACAAATGCAGCATAAAATGTAAGGATTTTGTAGACAAAGCTCAAAGGTAAAGTCAGTGTTCCACTCTGCTGACAAAACTTCCTTATTTATCTTAAAATCCTGAGCCTGTTATCCTTCAATATTTCTCTCTTACACCACAGAACATAGCTATGGTATGATAGAGCAGTCTAAATTTTCTATGGAACACAACACGGAAATTACATTTCCTTTTTATTTGCTGAGTGCTGTCTCACATAGAAGTAATATGATACAGAGAGAAGATAGCCTAGAGCTCAGTGTATGGTTATGCCTTTAAGCACTTTGGTTTTTCTCAGCATGAGTTTGCTAATTCATATATTGATTGCTGTTCACATGTCATCACTTTGCCATTAGGAATCCAGTTACTCCATTCAAGTACAATTTTAGGAAGATTATCTCACCATATTTTTGGTTGGCACAGGGTACTTTTCCTTTCCTTGAAAAAAGAAAGAAAGCCCATGCAATACTGGAATAGAAATGCTAGTTGTAAAAGGTTACACAGATACATATGCACCAAAACATTTTACAGTTTGTGTGCTAATAAAATTAAATAAGAAATTTATTGTAGTGGTTTCATGTTGGCCTCCC